>VYZP01024475.1:34665-68209 GCA_013400635.1 Hypocryptadius cinnamomeus
TTTTGTTGTTGGTTGTTTGTTTTTTTTTAATGTGGGGACAGGGAAAAAAAAGGAAATGAGTATTACAGAATGACTGGATATTGCTTTTTGATTATGGAAACCTACTGCTCTTCCCAAATATATGAGGTCAACATTTCCAATCTGCATGAAAGAGGATGTAAGCAACAAATGTAATTAAGCCACAATTATTAAAAATGCTGTAAAAAGGCTTACTTAGCCTTTGCATCCACAGCCTTTTCCCTCTTTTCTCCTGCATGGAAAATCTTGAAACTGACGAGATTTATACCAGATGTATTTATTCTACCTACCATATAATCAGTGCTCCTAGCTGTTACACTAAGACAAAAGGCAAATATCAAGTTACACTCCAATTTTTTTTTTTTTTTGCTATAGTTCCTCCTTAATCCTTTTAAAGCATCCCTGTACCTGTCAATGAGCATTCAGAGCCAGAATAAAATAACAGAATTGTGAAACTTACAGCCATCTTCTCACTTTCTAACAGTCAGATATGTGGCATTTATTTGCCTTTAAATAGGATCTTATTAGTTCTCCCAGTCTTTGTTTTATATATTCAGGTCCCCCATGTTTCTTTAGCGTGCTCAAACAGGCTAATATATTTTTGGGTTTTTTTCTATTTTGACTGGGTGCTTGAGGTCCTAAAAGCCTACTATGCAGTAACTATGCAAATGAGCATTGTGGGCCACGCAGATAGACTGTGTCCAGATAGTCAGATATTGTGGGCCACGCAGATATGATGACAGTCATTTATTCTGCAGTCTTTTCTGCTTGGAATAACTGCATTTTCCATGGAAGACTGAGACAGCTGAGACAGAGGGATCAAGTATTTGTTGCTTGTAACTGTGTATAATCACCATAGTTTCTATAGAGTATGTGTTAAGACATATAGTGTATACATATCTTAAGAAAATCAATATTTAATTGCATACTTTGATGAAGATGAAGCCTATTTCCACAACATGGGATAAAAAGGCTAGTAAAGTCATAAGCATTAAGAAGTTTCTCATTAGAGCCTGTTCTACAGCACCACCACCTAGTGTGCCACAAATTGGTGCTAAGTTGTGGCAATGCTGTACCACCCAGTGCCTGGAAGGTGTGGGCAGGCACACAGTAAGTGAGAGAAAATGGAGGTATTAAAAAATAAGAAAAGAAGTCAAGAAAGTATTTTAGGCTATAGTTATTCAAATTGGGAAAGACTGCCTTTTTAATACACAAGAAAGAAACAGAGACTCTGGACATATAAGGAGACAGATAACAAACTGGAAAAAGGAAAAGAACCATTATCCCATTTAAGCTTGGGAGAGCAGGTGGGGAAGCAACAAATGAATTCAGAACACATCCTTTTCACTCTCCAAACCCAGTATTTTCTCCTAGAACTTAATGCTTCCACAGGGATGCTCTTGCATCTCCACAGCACATTACGAATAATTGAACAGCTGCTGTTTGGAGACATCACCTCTAACATCTCTCTTCAGTCCGCAGTGCTATATCTTTCCTCATTCTTGATAAGACTGACACAAGGAGAAAAAAGGTTATTTAAAGTTACAGAGCTGGGTTTAATCTTTATATAATTGTTGCTTCTCCCACCTCTGATTGTAAAGTGCTGATTCAGCCATAGCCCAGTACTGTCTTGATTAGTCAAATGCTTTTGGACAGAAAGAAAAGTTAACTACAGAATTTTTATGCTTTTTTTTATTTTTCTTTAAAAACCATGTTGCAGCTCCAGAAGATGTTTGTATAGACTAAATGAGTGGACAGAATGTGTTGTTCCTTGCCTTTAGTTTTGTTGTGTTGTAGAAAATGGCTTTTTAAATTTCCATTTGGGTAAGATGTAGGAGTAGTGATGTAGAGCTGTAATGCTGTGTAAACTTCAACACATAGTTTGCTCTCCTTGTTACAGTAATCTTACTGAGATAGATGGAAATTTTTATAGCAGGTGGTTTCAAACATGTAGAACAATTCTCTTTTTAATCTATTTAACTGCAAAGAATTTCTATTGCTTAACACATGTACCTTATACACATATCATTTTCCCTGAGTTATTTTTTGTATTGTATGTAAGAACTGTTCTCAAATGGACTGGCAATGTACATCAAATGTACCACCTTCTTAATTCTGCTGGTAGTTTCCTATGAGAAATAAATATTATTGTTGCTTTAGGAAGTGCTTTAGTAATCATAAGTCAATTTCCCTAATGTAAAATGTAATAAAGCTGGTTTTAAATTGTTAGAGTAGCAACAGTTATTTTCATTAATTATTCTGACATCATATACCATGGAACATCTATTTTATTCTTACTATGCTGCCTTTAGGTTACAGAGGAAAGAAGAATTCCTTCTAGTCTTACATTGTTTAAATCCTATTATGCCAAGAAATTTCAGTTAAGCCTTTTCATTTTTCCTTCTTTGGTTTCATTGTTATTATTTAGAGTAGACTTTCATTTTCTCTGTTTTGTTTTTTTTTTCAATTCACAGAAATCTGCAAAAAATACCTGAGTATAAAGATACCATATTTTTAAAATAAACCTTCCTGCTTAACATACCCAGTCAATTTATATTCATAGCCTTTAAGTACTGAGGCATTATCTTCACAATTTCTTATAACATCACATATAATTTATTAGTGTTTACTGCTTCTGTAAGAATGTTTGGTAGTTCTGCAAATTTTGGTTCTCAATTAAATAAGGAAATCACACCAGAAGCAGACAATGTGGGGATAAGATAAATATCCACCACTGAGAAAACAAAAACCTGAAAAACAATTTAAAAAAAAGCCAAATACAAATTACAGTTGTTTTCCATCCTATTGAGGTAATCCTAACATGCAAAATTGTAGTTTTCAATTAATTATGAAATATTTTGCTTTTGAACAGTTTTCTTTCATGCTTAATTTGCATATACTTTCAATACATTCCATGTTAATTTGGCTAAAAATGCTTACTCTGAATGATACCATAACAAGAAGGAGACATAAGCATCAAAAGAAGATGCCTAAATACTTCTTCAGCTGCAAAATGTAAGAGCACTTTGCTACTAGAAGTATGTAGTGTGGCCAGCTTGCAAAGAGGACTCTGAAGTAGCATTTGCCATTGTGAAAATGCACTGTCTGCAAAGAGTTTGGTGTTTGATCAGAGTGATATGGCAGAATGCACATTGTTACACTGCAAAATCACTACTTCAGAAACACATCTTGAACAGTTTAGGAAGTAGATATGCAATTAAGCTACCTTAGGAAAGGTAATAAATTTAGAACCTAGATGTAGTTCTTTGTTTAATAAACCATTTATAAAAAGAATTACTACAATATTCTCTACAATCTACAACCTGCAACCTCCTGCTCCTTTCCTCATTAAGTGCAAGACATTTTGCAAATACAAATTTGAATTACCAGCAATTGGAAAACTAAGTCCTAAACACACTTTTAGTTTGATTTAAATATAAATGCATATGAAGCAAGAGAGGATAAAGAGCAAAGCAAAAGAGTTAAAATATGAAGACAGGATTCACAGCTCAGGACTTCTTAACCCATGTTATTCTGGGCTGAGCTCTGATTTTTTGGCAATTGTGACATGATGAAACATTTCTTGATAATTAATGAGATGTAGGTGATAGCTCTGATAAACTCTAACATTAGCTGCTTTTAAGATCAGTCACCTATTCTTTATGTGCCTTATGGATAGGACTGATCTCAGTGTCATTGTTTCTCTTTCAGCAAGCCATTTCATTTTCCTGCACAAGGAAGTACGCTGCTGCAGCGTCTGGAATCCTCCTGCCAGAGCGTGAGGAAGGGAGGAAAACAGCTCAGTTTGAACAAAACTTGTCCTTAAACAACGGAAATGCAGACAAATGTAGATGCAGTATCAAGCCTTTGGGGGAAGTAAAAAATGTTTTCATTTGAAAGCAGTTTTCAAAAGGAAATGCACCTCTGCTATTGCTCAGCTAGTGTTTGAATATGTAGGTTTATAAAACCCAGTCCAGGTCTGCACATGACAGGGGCACAATGATCTTCCAGAGCAGACCTCACTGTTGTGGCTCCTGGATTAGATGGGAAGCTTGATCTGGTTGTAAGACAGTCTAGCTGGAGACGAAAATGCCCCAGAACTGCTGGCCATACTGAATACAGCTACTTGGAATCAAAAGGGAAAGCTCTGTTCCTGGCAGTCTGCTGCCTGGGCTCTGGGATTGTATCCTCTGCCTTTTGGTCTCAAGGAGATGTGGATTACACTGCTGATGTTAACAAGGCATTGTGAGTTTACAAGACTTCATGACACCCCATGCTGTACCAACAAAACTGCAATCAGTGGATGTTTCAGCTCTGTTCTATTTGAAAGGGTTTTTTTTTTTCCCCTCCAGCCTCTAGGCCATGCAATTTTTTTCCCTCAGCTTACACTGCTATAGCCAAAACTCTGTAACATTCTGGATAAACTAGAAAGGCATGGGTTGACAAAAGTTTTGCTTCCATAATTGATAAACAGGGCTTTCTGATAATTGGCTGAGTTTAACCTCTGCTCTCTTATAGGTTTTTAAACTTAAGAAATAAAAACCCAACTTAATCCCTTTGTGAATTTCTACTTTTTTTCCTGGTCATCTCCTTTGCATAAATGTGACCCGTGGGAGATCAGAATTGTGAAAGATTCTTGCTTTCTTTGATGAAAGATCCATGTTTTAAGACAGCTGCTGCAGTCTATCTTTAAAGAAGAAATTGATGACGGAACTGTTTTTGTATCAGCCCCCTTGAGTGGTAAACTTTGATTTATACTTTGATTTATGTCACTGATTGCCTGCATAAACAAAGCAGCAGAGGACAAATGGCAACACATATGGTCAGACTTCTTCCTGTAAACTGGAGGAATCAAACTTCAGAGAGCAGGTAGGAAAAACCCAGCAACACTACTTACATTTGTAAGATAGGCAAACATCAGAAGATACCTGCAAAAATATAAATATGTGAGGTTTTCAACCAATTATGTGAAGTAAAGAACTGTCTACATATTTCTAGATCTTGAGAAGCCTCTGAGTCTTTTCATCCCTGTTTATGCCAGTGCTCATGAACTGACAGATATCACAGCATCTTGTTGCAATTCACGGGGATTCATTTCTCTCCAGCATTGATCTTCACTGCAAAACTTCTCCATGAATGTTCTTAAACTGGAATTAAACTAAAATTTATTGCTGAAACAAATTCTAGAGAAACCTTCTGGTCTAGCCCAGCTCATTCCAAACGTCACTAGGGGTGACAGATACAAAGAGTGAACCTATGATCTAAACTTGTATCATTTGTCTATTTATTAACTTCATTACTGTCTGTGTCAGTGCCTGTGCCAACCTCCTTTCTTCCTCTCCCATATTCCTGCTTACTCTTACTTCTCACCTCTTGCAGACCAGACAGACAAGAAAATACCTTGCAAAATCCCTGTCAATCTGTGTTTTATCCTCCAGAAATTGTCCCAGGCACAGCAGAACTCACAGCAACTTCTGCTGTCTCTGGCCTCTAGCATTGTATATCAAGCTGACATGAAGGGTCTGGTCTTCCACTTGGCACCCCTATTACAGTACTGGCTACATCTCAGTGTTTGAAAAGCCTTCTGCTTTAACACCCCTGTTATCTCAGTAAAGTGATGTTTAAATAACTGAACTGGCTTCAATGAACTGCAGTTGCCATTTTTCTGCTTCTTAGTGAGAAAAAATGGAGATAATTATGAAGTGGATGAGCAGGTTTAATGAAAGCTGGTTTCTTTTGGTATATTCCTGAAGCAGCAATCATCATCTGTTTGGCTTTTGAAGAGCAACAATTATAATCACTCAAAATCCCAAGGGGAACAAAAATAGAACTTAAATTAGCATATAAAATATACAGCTGGATTGGGCAAGCCTATAAAAATCTGGGAAAATCATTCTAATTTGAAAGCTATTCAAAATCACAAACAAAATGAGTACAAGAGTATTTCACATGTTTCTTCCTTTCTTTCCCTCTTTGAAGTAGTAACATAACAACATTTATAGGATTTTCCTAAAACATGAAATGAAAACCCACTGCCAAGGCAGAGAACAAGTAAAAATAGGCTAAAGGTGCATTTTTAAATAATAGATAAACTTAAGCATTATAACTTCATTTTAGCAGTATTTATCTCCCAAAGTTCTGATACAAGTGTATTGCAAAGTCATGTGCAATGACTTTCCAGAGCTGAGAAATAAAAATATAGCTGAGACAGCCAGTTAAAAATCTCAGCTTTATCAGACAACTGAACAATAATATTTTAAAGAAACTAACAACAAATGAGGAAAAGAAGTTGCAAAAATTTACACTATCTGAGAAGTTTTCAGTGATCATTTCGTATGGTAATTTTTATAGTTAACAGAAATTCAGCAATGAGTAAGAAAATTATTCTCCTTATGCTGCAATGTCCACATTTTGAACAATTACCTAGTAATATTAGCTTCTGGAAATAAATCTTCATTTCAGTAAACTGTGAACTCAAAGATGGAATTGCTTTTTTAATACTACTGAATATTTATTAGTTTTAGTAATTTTGACTTGAAATACCAGATCTAGTTATTCTCAGTCAAGGTTAAATAAGACAGTATGCAGCTGAAGGCATGGGATTTAAAACATAACAAAACAAACCAAAACAAACCCCAAAAACCCACCAAAACAAACCAGCTACTTCTAAAAATTTATTGTGGACATGAACACGAGGAATTTGGATATTTGGATGGCTTACTACTTACAATACTACCAGTACATGAAATATCTCCTAAAAAGACACTGTTTTGCAGACTCATATTCATACAGTATGGTCTGATTTTCATGCCTCTAGTACAAAATACATTGTTTGCCCTTGGTTAGAAGATTCTACATGCTAATAAATTTTGAAACCATAACCAAGCAGGTCTTGGAGGCACAACTGTTAATTTTACAAGGAGATCTCTGAAATCATAATTTAAAAGAAAAATTAAATTAGAGGTTGCAGGACTTACCTTCTACTATATTGTACACAAAAGTATTTAAAGATGTCATGTGAAAGTCCTGATTAAATTTATTTTTCTACATTGCTCAGTCCTGTGATAAGCATCTTGAAAAAAGTCTGCCCCCTTTCCCACTGCAATTTTCCATTCTTCCTTTTATCCCCACAATTTCAAATAATTTTATTGTTCTATTACCCTCAGACAGGTATCTGTTTTTATATGTGTTACTGTGATTGAGTAAGCATGCCTTCAGACACTGAGCTTCCTGAACGCTGTGTTAAAGCCAAAAATTACAGCACACTTACTCATTCTCTCTTTTGCTTTAAGGTAATACCAGAGAAGGCCCAGCAGGTTTTTTTGACAGTCTTCCCAAGCCATCTGTTTCATGTGCTGTATGTTTTGGACAACATAGTGTGCCATGGGATGTAAAAACTCATCACAGCATATTCAGTTTAATGTGAAATCCAGTGGTCATTCACCTTTAAAGAAATCACAACTGATGGTGTGACACTAGTCAGGTAGCTTATCTTGTTTCTGTATCCCCCTCTCCCCTCCCAAATTGATCTTCTAATTTTTTTAAATTTAATTTTTTAATATATTTATTAATATGTTAAGATATTTTAATGCTATATTTCAACACTTACATTAAAACAATTTACATCATCTGGATTAAATATCCCAACCTGATTTAATGAACACTTCATAACTAGAAAGACAAAGTGAACTTAACAAGCATTAAAATCTTATAGCCCAGAACCAAAACCTTTATTCACTGTTATAAAAATAACAGCCTGTACTCCTCATGTCTCAATGCCCACTCCTGTCACTTTGTTTATAAATTATCACTTCTGCAGATTGTCTGACTGGTCAGTAGAGCTACAGGAACAAGAAAGTGTAAAGTCATGCCTAGAGGGAATAACCAGCTTTACTTTAGACCATGTTGACCCCAGCAGCTATGAGACGTAGAAAAAGTAGCACTGAAGCAGCAAACACTTTATACACATTAAATGGTACTCTTGGGGGAAAATAAGAGTGCTTGAAATGGTAATATTTGTAGATTTGCACTTATGCTGAGGCCATATGTGGCCGTTATCTCTTGGTATTGATAATGACATCAAGTATTTAGATTTCATACTTTAAAAAAAAGCAGTTATCAGAAATGTGCCAATTTTGTACTTCTGTGGCCAAAGCTACAGCTGAGCGTGAGGATTTCATTTCCAGAAGAGAAGTCAGTCTTAACTCTCTGACTAAACATAAGCATTAGGTAAACAGGGAAGGGATTCCAAGACAAGCACAGCATCACAACACTCCCAACAGACTGGTCAATACCTTCTGCACTTCACAGAAACAACTTCTCTAGCCACAATAACTACTTGCTGACTACTCAGCAAAGTATCACCCTGGTGACGTCAACCCTGATTTTTATATCTACAATTCCTAATCCATACAGCTCTATTTCTACTGAGCTAGACTAGGCTGACATTTTTGTCACCATGGCACCAAACAACACCCAGTGCCAATAACAAAAATTGTGAAGCAAACTTCCAAGAAAAACACAGCTCTCATGAATCCCACTCTCCACCACCTAAATGGTTTCATTTCAATACAGATTCTCCTTCACAGATACTTAAGTACATTTTCTTCTATTGCCAGAGGTTTCTGAATGCCTGAATTTGAAGTACTGATCATAATGTCACCAAAACATGAAAAACCAAAAGTTTCAAGCATTGAGGTTTTAAAAGGCTTGGTGGCTTGAAGCCCTTAAGTATATATTATAATGTGTTTTGCACTCTCATGATGCTTAAAGGTTTTCATTTCAAGGACTAGGCAAAATTAAAAATAGTGTGTAGTAAATATGAGGCATGTATCTCTGCAAGTGTATCCACCAATACCCTGTTATAAATAGAGAACAGAAGCACATTCATGATGCACCTCCAGTACTTTTAAAGAGAATCCAAGATATATGCATTTCTCTAAGACCATGCCTAAAGATGGGTGGGTTTTTTTTTTTTTTTCTTTACAGGCATGCAGAATTATTTTCAGGATTTGGGTCAACAGCTTTCCTTATATGAATCACCAAACATTTAGGTTAGGAAAATTAGGCTCCAATAATATTTGTCTAAGAAGACCCAGATACCTCCTAAACAAAGCAATGTGATTTCTTTTTAATTTTTTTTTTCCTGCACGTGAAATCTTAGAATGTGGTAGACTAAAGCATGCAATTAACTAAGCTTAAAATATGCTGCAGTGACTTCATGAAGCTAAGATAGATTTTAAATGATTCTCACATCTCTAACTAATAGACATCTGCACTATTTAAAGACAGAACCCCCCCCCCAACAACTGCAATCTTATTTTTCCATTACTTTCAATCCCTTCTGTAAAAATAGACAAAGCAATGCCATTCAGAACTTTGACTCCCAAAATTTCAAACTCTCTTCTGAGGAGAATCATTACTGAAATTAGTGCTTGAACTAGCAAGTAGTTCAATATGAAGTCATGCTTTGATTATATATAATCTGCAAAACATAAACTTTCAAAGTATTACAGATCAAGACTTCATGAAGTTATAAAAATACTTTGGCAGAAAGGAAAGAATTTCAACTGATCTTGTTTTTATTTTTTATAATTATATTAAGGACCTAAAACAAGAGGTTCTTGCTACCTAGTTTTGTTAAGTTTCAAACATTAAACTATTGCTGTAATTAATTATTCTAACAGAATAAATATCAATGTCTTCTGTACATTTTTGGTACTTGGCATCCAGCAACCAACAGGGGCTTTCAGAAATTATAGGTGGTTTGGGATGAAAATAATCCCAAAGAATTATTTAGAAAGTCCTGAGGAAGCAGAAGAGGATGACCAGGAAGCTCCAGAAAATCACCTTTACCATAAATTTTCAAGAAACTCTTTCCTATTTGATGTAGTTCTGGTACTTTTGCTGTTGCCCTTCAATTTCAACTCTCATTTTTCACACTAAGGCTGAACTTTGAAGTTAGTAAGTGTGATATCAGAAGAATTTAAACTCATTTCCTACTTGTCTGCTCTAAGGTGTGTACATGGGCTTCCCACTCCACCCTTAGTAATTTCACACAGGAAATCTCTGTGTACATTTTGCTCACAGTCACTGCTGATTTTCAGCTGCACTTTCATCAGAACATCCGTCCACATATTCTTCAGGAAGGTAGCATACACAATGTGTTTGCACAAGAATGCAGACTTTTTTCCCTAGGTATTTCTTATTATGGAGGAAAATAAAGCCTTTCTAGTACAATCATCTACTCAGACAAACACATTCTTAGCCACTGCCAAGCAAGATAAATCTATCAAATAATTGCATCCACGAGTCTTCCAGTTTTCTTGATTGCCAATCTTTTTCAACGTTTTTGATTAAATTTGATCTACAGCATTCTTAGATTTCTTGGATGGTTTTTTTTGTTTGTTTGTTTATTTGGTGGTGGTTTGGAGATTTTTAGTTTTTACATCCAGGGTCACTAACGCATAACCTGTGATATCTCCATACCCAGATGCAGGTGAGGGTAAATAAAGGTACTGCTTATGCCTCTACACTGTGACCGAATGGCTGAGCTCTGGGTAGAGAGCACCAAAGGGGGGCTGCTGCCGCTGTGTCTGAGAGCATCTGTGTGAGAGGTGATACAAAAACAGATTAACCACGGGAACAGGCAAACCTGTCTAGTCCCTATCCATGAACTTGATGACATCTGTGGAGAATATATGCCAGAAAAGTGAGTCCCCTTCTAGTTATTTGAGTTTCCTGACAAATTCAGCATCCTTTCCTGCCAATGCTCGCCACTTTTCTCCTGCTTAGTGCTTAAAATGACAAAAATAAAAGGTAAGCCATTAGTGAAGGCATAAAAGTTATAAATATTTACAGCACTTAAATTCTGTGTCATTGATATAAAAATAGAATGTAGTAACATGTGGGGGGAGAAACAGCCTTTATGACAGGAAGAAAAGAAAGTTTCTGGCTACAGAAATACATGTATGGTTTACCACCTGCAGTCTCTTAGAAGGGTTCAGCTAACTGCAGCCAGTTCAGGATCAAACTGTGCAGAAGTTACTAATCCTAATAAATATTGAACTGAACATACTCATATATTTTATGGATTGTTGACTTTCTCAGAGTAAGAACAGTATTTTTGAACAGAAGACACTGCAAACTAATTCTGCAACACATCAATGTTTTTGTGGAAAACATCCATCTGAACATTACTGCCTTTGGATAGACAACATTAAAATATAAAATAAACCAAAACCTTTTTTAATAAATATTAATGATTGCAGGAAAAATCAACCCTACTACAGCTACAGCTATGAAGTTTGTAGATTGAAGTCTTCTCAGCCAGGGCAGACTTCATTTTTTCTCTATTTCTTTTACTCTGTTAGACTCACTTTAGAGTATGTCACTTTAGGCTACAGGTAAATTTTGCTCCTTTCAACAACAGTCAATAGCCTGAAAGTGTCATCAGGATAGTGACTAGATTTAAAACTGCTGAAAATTATCTGTATTGCTGTAAGTAATGGTGAAGTTAAGTAATACTTACTGCTACTTCCCATATTCTATTATTCTGATATCCACAGAATGAGGTCGGTGCAAGTTAACTATTACTGTCTACCAGGCAACATAAATTCTCACCTATTGCTAAATGTTGCAATGAGCATGATTACCTACGCTAATCACGAAGCGAGGAAACTTCCTGTTTCTTTAGATGGCTCAAGCAGCTCTAAGCATCCATCCCTTAAGGAAATTACATCAATTTGACGGATTAAACAAATTAATTAATTTAAAATGAGCCCTCTCACTGCACTGCCCGGCTTCTTTCCAGAGCGCTCCCCAGGAGGGAGGCGGGGTTCTCAGCCGCGCACATCCCTGCCAAGGGCAGCACCCGAGCGAAGGGCAGCGCCCGAGCTAAGGTAGCCCGCAGGCGGCTCCTGACCGCCCCGCCCTGCCCCGCCCTGCCCCGCCCTGCNTTACCATTCAGACCTCATAGTGCTTTGTCATGGGCTTAAGAAAAACCTCACAGACACATATAGACACACAAACTCAGGCGCGTGTTAATGCGTTTTCTAAACATTTGTGCCAGGGTCACATAGGGGACGGGGGGAACTGCCTGCGCTGCGGAGTACACCTATAAATCAGCGCAAAAAAGGAGGGCGAGCCACGCAGCCCGGACCAAAGGCTCCCCTCGCCCCCACCGCCCCTCCAGACCACGCAGGAACAGCAAGAGAGGTGGGTGGAGAAGCGTGGGTAGAGGGGAGGGACCCACGCTCCCATCCGACTGCGGAAAACGCCCGCCTTAAAATAAAAAAAAAAAAAAAAAAAAAAAAAAAAAAAAAAAAAAAAAGAGCAGGCTGGCGTGCGGGGTAAGGGCGGAGGTGCAGCCCTGGAGATGATGCCGTCGGAGCCCGCACCTGGTATTCCCGCACCGCCGCCGCACGCAGCGTCCCACCCGCACAACGTGCAGCCAGCCGCAGTCCTGCACCGCGTCCCCTGACCTTGGCAACCCGTGCCACCCTCCTGGCACCCTCCTGGCCTTTGCCCGAAACTGCTCCCCTGCACCAATCCATGTGGCAGTGGAGGTGGGGAGGTGTAACAGTTCACTGAGTGGAGTCAAAGACATCTCTCCGGAAGGATGCTGCTTGTGCATGTTTGGCAAGACAGGTTTCTCACTGTCAAATGCCACTGTGGAGTATTGACAGTCAACGTGCACATCCACACCATAAACTGACGTATCTGCAAAACACCCTTCTATGAGTCCCCCACACTCCTGTGGGGGGAATGTTCTTTCCTTCCCAAAGACTGGCATCACTGATTCAGTCTGATTTCACTCTGATTTCACTCTGATTTCACTCTGATTCAGTATGTTAGCTCAGATGACTTTGAGCCATGGAGCCCATAGCTGTAGGCACCTTTAGCTGGAAAATATTTCCTCCTCTTCTGTCTCCCCCGCACATCATGAACTCATGCTACTGCCTCCTCCTCCTTTGCTCAACAACATCCTCTCAGGCTCCTGGGCTGTCCAGCTGAAGAGCTGAGCTCCTCTGTAGTCATAAATCCCTGTCCTGGCACAAGGGCACATTTCATTCCTTTGGTTTATGGTGTGACTTTAGATAAGTCAAAAGGAGTTTAAATTCTTGGAAGTCCTTTATTTACCCTAGCTTGTCTTCTATCTGTTGTTTTCCCACCTATGATCGGCACCACAAATACACTGTTATTGACCTTGCTGAGATCCTTAAATCTATGGAAAAATAAGAAATTACAGTTTGCTTTTACTATTTGTATTTCTTTATGTCTGAACTGAAGAGCAGCATAAAAAATACCCCAAACATTTTATTTCTAAAAATTATATACACACAATGAATACTTAAAAAAATAGAATTATTCTCATGCATAAAGATATATGCAATGCACAAGCTGTATGACAACCATGATGGAGAACTCAGATTTTGGACCCCAGTTTTTCTGTAGAACCTTAGAGATGAGAGTCAAATCTAATGTTTTCCAAGTAAGTTATTGTGCTAGTCTCTATGGACAGAGAGGTGGATGTTTGTGTTTGAAGGAAGGCTCATTCCACCATAGCACATGGAAATGATGGTCTGCTCCTGCACAAAGGCTCATTTTTGAAGGCAAAATAACAGGGGATGACAGCTTGCCATTAAATGTTAGGAGGAACAAAGGCCTTAACAAAGTCCCTAAGCGTTTTGGTGGTCACAAAGTTGTTGTGTTCAGTGTCAGGTGTTTGTAGAGGGACGTGGGAAAGAAGAGAATAGTTCATGATAGAAGAAATTATAAAAACATTTTAAAAAAGGGAGTTATTTTTAGCAATACTATCCTGTTTATTTTTTTAATTAGAAAGTGTATACTGGGTATATTTGCTCCAAAAGACCATCTAATCAAAGGTCCTCTAGTACTAGCAAGGGCAAATACGTTTTGAAAATTTTTGAAAGCCATGTCCTTCTCTGCCTATTTCATAATGTCCCTAATCTCTCTACAGCTTTTACAAGAGCTTTGCTTCATTAATTTTATGTGCTGTTAGCTAGTAAAATCCAGGGAGACTTCAGTGTACTCTGTAGTGGGTGTTGAATTGAAAGTAAATTTTCTTTAGTTTGTTCTTACATGCCTATGTTCCTTCCTATCCTGCTTCTATGTTCGCCCAGTTTTAAGTTACTGAAGACAGGAGGAAAAGTTGTAAATCTAGTGAATTTCCTCAATATTGTCTGGAATTTGAGGAGATCAGGATGACCACATCTTTTAAAAAAGGAAACCTTTACACTGACAAGATTTCTGTCCCTCAAAAATGTAGAGAATGAAAAAAAAAATTAATGTAGAACATTATAATAGATGGTAAAGATTTCTCTTTAATTATCCTACTGATATATTGATAAATTTGTTTCAGAATAATAATTATAATAATATAGCAGCATGTTTATTACCCTGGATTGCCTAAATTTCTGATTGAGAGCTTTTTTTCTTCTTATTGGAGGTTGTTCTTGTTCACCTCCTTTTCTGGGTTTTATACCAGTTTACATGTAGCTGAACCTGAGTGAAGTTTCATCTCTTGAGTCATTAAAATGTCTGATTATGAGATATTTCAAAGCCAAAATTCTTCTAAAAAAATGCATCTCTCATTTGCATATCTGTCTTCACGGTTTCAACAGATTTTGTGCTCTCACAATCTGTGGTTTTGGGCCGATGTTATTTATGTAACATATGACAAACAAAGAACAATTAGTTTCTCATTAGCTGCTAGGCAAACGTCATGCCCTCAGATTTTAATCAGCTAATGCAAATATCATCAGAATATAATCCATTTGCTATGTTTTTCTTATTATATCCTCTAAGAAAACAGCTAACATTTTTATTTCAGTTCATGTGTATTAACTTATTTTTAGATCTAACTTGCTGAGAATCTATTGTTTCCGTAGATACTCAAGTGTTTTATTTTATTAATACAATTGAAATAAATAAGTAAATAAATAAATATATAGATAAGCATTATTGTTCAGTCTGGATTTGGGTAGAAATACGTCTTCATTCTGAAGTCTGGAAAGTGAATATTAGTAATTTATAAATGTTTGGTCTTGGCTTTCTGCCAAGATGAGATGACTTAGGCTTTTTGCTTTATGTATCTCTCAGTAATTCATGCAATGTTGATTTACCATCCCCAATGTAGCTGAACTGCTTGCTTGAGTTATTGGCACACCTGTGGCAGAGAAGGATGTGTATTTCCTAACTGAAATGACAGGAGTTGTGTTGTTTCTTTCTGTCTTTCACTTTGGGATCCTATATAAGCAGTTTCAAATTTTCTCTTCTGCCTTGGGGCCATGACATCCTTAGGTACCATCTGGAAAACAGAGTCAGAATAAAACACATAGTGTTTTTTTATTAGTAAATTTCTATTGTAAACACAGAGATGCTCAACCTTTAGCATTAGGAAATACATCATGTCATCAAAGAGTGCCCGAGAGAGCTAAAACACCATTTCATTGTGGTATCTTTGTGACAATAGCTAATGGTGCAACAGCGTGACCTGATGATTCTGTAATATACTTACTCAGCTTAATGATATACATGCCACATAATTTAGGTTCTGCTCCTTTTACACCATGTTCAGTCGTTAAAATGCAGTGAGATAGTCACCCCACTTCATGTCCTTATGGGAATCAGGGAGATGCCATCTTTCCCCTCACTCCTCCTAGCAAAGGTATTTGATTTCTCTGTGTTCTGTGATGTTACAACTGCGACTGTTGTGAACACCCACTCCTGCAAAGTTAGTATTCAAAGAAATGTAGGGGGGAAAAAATACCAGTGACTCCCTTACAGCAGGTTGTACCTATGTTCACTTGGAGCGCCTCAGTATGAAGTGTGCTAACTCAGTTTGTTAACTTTTTCCAGCTGCTGTTCAGTGTCAGTCCTCTACAGCCATCTGTCTTGAGTTAAAAAAAGAACCTCACTAATTCTGAAAACACAAAATGTAATTTAAAAGTCAGAAGACTATAAAATCAAAAAGAAATTTTCACTCAGAAAGTAAATAGACAGATGAGAGTTGTGATGAGAGAACACGTAGCTGGAGGCTGATCAAATCGGACAACCAAATTGTCAACAGTTTGAAGGCTTGCATTATTTATCCAATGTAACAATTACCAAGAAGCATGTGAATCATACCACTACGTTTGAGAAATAATTTTGCCTTTATTTTTCCTCTCCTTCCATACCCCATCCATTAGATAAGAAAAGACCTTATGGGAATGCTTTCCATCATAATGAGAAATATCTGTATGTGGTTCACTCCTTTCTATCTGCTTGCATGGCAAAGAGCTTTTGCTCTTTTAGGAATTGCTTAAGCCACTCTGGAGGCTGTTTGCTGAACAGAAGAGGAAGCAGGGTCATTAGAAGAACTACAGTTAGAAATGTGCATTAGTACATGTACAGTCATCACCATGGGACTCTTGTGCTGGAGGACATTTACCCCGTTTTTCACATTAACCTGTAATCTTAGGGGTAATGTGGACTTCCATTATTTCCTTTAGAAGAAGATAAACTTACAAGCATTTTGATGAAAGATAAATTTTTGGAAGACAAGCCCTGGCCTTTAGACAATTAAAGATGTAACGACAGATAGATAGACTGGCATATTTATTTTATTTTGGTAACACAGTTCAAGTGATTTGTTTCTAATGTAAAACTATATTTTACTTTCAATGTGCCTTTCACTCAACTATATTAGAATTAATTTAAGTTGATACCTTCTTGGTCTTGTGAGATAAGTGCATTTTTATCGTGCATCTTGTAAATGGGTAAACCAAGGCAATGAGAAAATCTATTTCCACCATCACTAGAATTCCTATTGAAACATGAAAATCTGAAAAAGAGTTCCAGGTGATTTTACTATATATTTGATATATGTAAAACACCAAAAAACGAAAACCAGGTCTTTGAAGCTGTTCTTCATTTTAAAATAAATTCTTTCTTACTCTCATGCCAGTTCCCATCACTAATTTAAATAGGTGTTGAACATACTTAAAGGCTTCAGGAATAGGCAGAGAAAATAAAGAAAAAGAAAAAAAGACCTCACGTAATACACAAAGCCTACTATTGATGTATTTGTTAATTTAGCTAATTAATTGAGTGACAGAAGGTCCTACCAAAGGTGAGTACCAGGCTATATCTGCAGAAGTGTATGTATGCAAATCTTTCTATCTCAAACATGTTTTTTTCAATGTATATTAAAAATAAAGTTCTACTCTGTGTAGGAATCTTTGATGTAGCATCACAAAAGATTACCACTAGAATTAAATGCACCTAATGTTCTTCAGAAAAAAGACCCACTACTTTTAAATTACATGTTTTTAAAAGTCCTATGACTTGCTAGTGATGTGACTTAATTTGGTGATTTCTTCTGACAGAGACACTTTGCTGAAGTCAGGCTTTTGACCGTACTCTATACTAATTGACCAGGCTTTTGAGGAGGGGAAACTAAGAAGTGTGTAAACAGCTTGTATGAGCACACACAGTTAATTTCTTTGCAGGATGGTTTGATGTTAGAGTAGTCATCGAGAAGGAGCTGAAAGAGTGCATGAAATACGCATCTGGTCATATGCCACATGAAAATCTGGCTCCATACCCCTTCAGCTTCAGTTTCACTGCATCTTGATATAAGATATAAGCTGGTGGCAGGAAGAGCCAATGGACCCATAGCCTAACAATCTGTTGTCAAAATCCTGGCTGACTGTCACAAGGCCAAGATTTCCCTCTGCATTTCAGTCCACAATAAAATTGGTTTGTGAGTGAAAGTGAATTTCTGCTGAAAAGCAGCATGCTGCAGGCAGTGCTGGGTTTAATGTGAAAGTCTGGCGGCAGCAGGACTTCACAGCACAGCGATGATGTCGTGAGTAATTTAGTGAGTGGCTACAAAGTGTGAAGGATCAATAAGAAGAGCTATTAATTTCCATCCTCACCTCAGACCCTAAGTCTGAGAATATATTTAATTCAGAAATCATATTCACAGGTAAAGCAGAAAGGAGGGAAAATCTATTTTTTCCTCTGTGAACTACAAGATTCGTTTTCTAAGCTGGAATTCCTAAGCTTAACAAAATTCAGAAAGCACTCTTCATAGTATGTTGGAAAAGTAGCTTAATTTGGAGGACAATGAGCTTGCCATACATATGTGGAACATCCCATTCTCTGACTCATTGTGGTTTTCTGTTCACATAAACACTCAAGTGTTCCCTTAAAACCAAATTTTTCTTTTTCAACTCAGATCAACAGCCAAAAGATATTTCAGCAGTCTAGCTGCATAGTTGCAAATTCCTAAAGTAAGGACATTTTCTCTATCTAGAGTTCTCTTCTTTCCTATGACTAACAGACCTTTTTTTAATAATTAATGAATACTCTGAATGATTTAGGTTGAGGAATTGCAATGGAACTGGTAACACACACATTCAAAACACAATTAGATTTCCATTAAAAAACCACAGACCTTTAGTGAGATTTTAGTATAAGCCCCAAACTTTGTAGTAGACATTGAAATGTAGTTTTCACTACTATTCTCTTTGGATTTGGATTACTTTAGTTTTTTAAGCTACTACTGGTTTATTATAACCACATTCCCCAAGCTGCTTCTGTCCTTGTAAAGTCCACAGGTGTTTAACTGAAAACAGCATTTCCTCAGAGATGTCCAATGTATTTGTCCTGGTCTCAGCTGATACAGCTTTCAGCTTATTAGCAGGTACAGTGCTGTGGTTTGGATTCAGTGTGAAAATTATGTTGACAACATGCTGCTGAGCTCTGCTCACCCTGAGTTAAGGTCTGTTCAGTGGCTCATGCTCTGCCAGTGAGAGTTGCACAAGAATCTGGGTGGCAGCGTGGGCAGGAGAGGGGACCTGAGCTGGCCAAAGGGATGTTGCACACCGAAGAAGGTCATGCCTTCTTGTATATAAATGGGGGAGTTGACCAGGAACAGCTTATCACTACTCAGGAGTGAGATGGGCATTGGTCCACAGGTCAGCAACTGTGTTCACCAGTTGTCTTTCCTGGTTTTTATTCCTCTCTCTCCCCAGTTAATTGCAGTTATTATTAGTAGTAACAGTAATAGTGGCAGATAAGGTTGCCTTGTGCGTGGGTGGCACTATACAAATATGTAGGATGAATGGTGTGTTGAAAACCTTCTGGTTATTCAAAATGCCCCACCAAACAGGGCAGTGGCAACTGAACTAATGCTGAAGTAGAAAAAATTGATCATTATACCAGGGTTTAAATATTGAATGTTGTTCTGGGCATAATGATATGTAAAAGGAAAGAAGAGGTAAAAAGTAAAAACAGTAACTATCAAACCATAGTTAATTTCACCTGTGAAGGTTATATAATTTTTACAGGAGAATGCATTCTTGACTTTTTCAGTATGGAAAACAGTGTATTGGGTTTGTGTGGTAACGTTTTCATAGGAAAGGTTGTAGGGGTGGCTTCTGTGAGGAGCTGCGAGAAGCTTCTATGTCCAGTGCAGCCAGAGCCAGTAGGCTCCAAGATGGACCCAAGGCTCAGCCCATCTGTGACAGTGCTGTGGCCTTTGTGATAAAATAGTTAGGGAGGAAAAAAATGTTACTGTGCAAAAAAATGAGAGCAAACAGCCAGAGGAGTGCAATCACTAAGGTGAAGTAGAGAAGGAGGGGGAGGAAGAATTTCAGGCAGTGGAGTAGAGATTCCCCTACAGCCTGTGGTGAAGGCCAGGGTGAAGCAGGCTGTCCCCCTTTTTGAGATCTGACTAGTGAGGGAGGCCTCTGTGCAAAGTAAGGTGTGACTGAAACCATATGCCAAAGCCAATAATAGAGATTTTATTTAAAAAGGCATGTAAGAGAGAGAAACAGAAAGAAATGGGGGAGGCTGCGGGAGAGGGGAAGGAGGGGAAGGGGACAGGAGGGAGAGGTCAAGCAGAAAATATCCCCACCTGTGGATCCAGTGGTGTCCCAGTGGTCATTACTTCCTGGTTTCTCCATGGTGGGGGTCCCCAGGTCATTCAAAACTGTCCACTACTTACACATATTTTAGAACTTTCATGAAACAGAAAAGGATCAAATACATGAGTTCTGTATGAGTACGGAGCACGTTGCAGAATTGCTGTTTCTGTTGCGTGTGGAATACTCAGGCATAGGAAAAGTAGCGCAAGGCATCACTTCCTCAGAGTTTCCTTCTCTGTTCCTCAACAGAGACCCAGTTCTTATTTAAAGGATACAGCAGAGAACACTATCCTCACAGAGTTTGAGGTGATGGTTTTGAGTGTGTTGTTCAAGATTTATCTTTGTTACTGTAAAGGGTTTTTAATTACACTTAAGATCACTTCCAGCATCCTACACAGTTTCCTTCTGATTTGTGATTACTTTGGAATATATGCGTGTGTTTTATAAATAATGATCAAGTGTCAGAGCATCCTGATCAAGAAAAAGAAGTAAACATTTTGTTTGTTTGTTTGTTGATGCAACATGAAATATTTATTTTTCTTCTGTTGTCTTTAGCATTCCATTGCTTCAGCTGATGTGTTTTATGCTTTCTCCTTCATTGAAATAGAGGTTGAAGCAGCACAATAATCCTAGTCTATCTACTTTTCAATATAGTTGTGATGGAATACAATACTTTTTGTATTCTGAAGATGAAATAGTACTAGTCAGTTGAAATTATGGTATTTCTTTTAAGATTTGAGCAAGTACACTGTGGGCAACTGTTGTGTTTCAATTTCTGTAGTGGTACTTTTTTTCCTGGGGCAATGAAACTTAACTTAGCCTTATACAGAGTGCCCAGTGTAAATTTAGATTTATCCCTGTGAATGTGCCAACCTTGCGAATGCAGAGATGCAATTTTAGTTCTGTGGTTCACTTTATCTTCTGTCATTCAGTGCTCCAGAATGCGTGGTGCACAATGATAGGAATGAATCAGCTGCTGCTTTTTCTGGCTTGGTCAAGGATAGTAATTCCTACAAAAATTCCTCTGTGAGGGTTTGATCATAATTCACCAGAGGTTGTGAGGTTAAGGACAGAAGAACTAAAGAGCAGTGTGGATACGCTCTTTATTCGCTGTGTTGATTGTGTACTTTGGTAGATTTATGACTGCTCCTAAATGAAGTAGCTTAATCTACCAAAGCCATTCAGATCTTCTGTAATGGACAGATCTAAACAACTCAAAATGGCTTAATTAAAGGCTATAGCTAGGTTTACAAATCATCAAAAAGCATCCTGCCTTTGGAAATTCCTGTTTCTCCACTCTTAATATTGCTTTAATATTAACTGTAATGATCCAACCAGCAGTATCTTTAAAGCGTCTGGTCTTTTGCAGAGCAACCTAAGGTGCACATAAAACTGAAGAGTTTTTATATCTCTAGAATGTAAAGGTCTTGATATCTCTATAAAAGCAACAAAGTTCTGAACAGTAACAGAGGTATGAACTTGTATTTCTTGGTCTTTCATTACGCTCTGCGTTTTGTTTGTTTGTTTGTTTAAAAAAAAGAAGTTTGCATTGGATACGTGCCATATTCTACCAAAATAGTCAGATAGTTAGCAAACCACAGCATCTGCAAGTTGGTAGATGCCAATCTGTTTGCACCAATTTTCTTCTACCCACTGTTTTTGTTTTGGCTCATACATTGTTGCTGACATCCAAATTGGTTGTGGTAACTCGAAACAGATACTAAAAAGCATATTTATTTGTGTCTGAATTTACATTGTGCCATATTTAGAGTTGGCGAGCAACCTGTCTGTCAATTCAAATCTCCATGCCTGTATTTTAGAAGTGTACCCATTAGAGACAGAAGAATTTCTGTACTATTTTCTATGTATGATTGTGTAACTCTTGTCTTAGTTACAGCTTCATGAACCTGTAAAATATGAAGTATACCAATAGGTTATAATAAAAAAAAAAAGTTTGATAAATAAATAGTAGAATTTCAATTGTATTTAACATAGAAATCATTGGCCTAGGAAAAAGCAAGGGTTAAAACTAAACATGTATTATACTAATAAAATACTTCTGGTAATATATGCTTGCTTCAGACTCATATAAGAAGTCAGACATTACAGCTTAGAAGAGGAGATCAACAATCTGAGTGTGAATAATGAAACAAACCCACAATTTCCCCTAACACAGCTGAATAGATGCCAAAAAACCTTTGCTGACTTTGGAAATATCCTTTACTTATTATCATATTATGAAAGACATGAATCTTATTTTATGGAAATCTCTCCAACATTATTTATTATTTCTATTTTTTTCTCAGAGGGTCATAATTTTTCCTTTTTCGGAAGTCAAGCATTGCAGTGTACCAGAGAGACCTAGTACTTTGTTTGCTTTGAAACTGTGAAAAACCTAGTATGCCCACATTTTTGATCTGTCATTTAGTGTTCATCCTCTCTCTTATGGTTATTTCTGACTTGAAGCTCATGGATCCTTTCTTTTCCAAAGCACTGAATACCTGCAAACTCTCTAGGCCTATATGACTTTTGAAAGCCAGACTCTAAATCCATTTAGGCAGTGGCTACATATAAAAAATTGATTTTACACGACTTTTCAGATCTATCTTTTTGTTCATATCACTGATATAAATGCTTTATCCTTAAAATTTGCATCTCAGGAATTTTCAGAATTGCCATTCCTTTGTGTCCCTCCCAAAACAGAAATTTTAGCACTCATCTCCTGTGTAGCTGAGCTTATAGTAGCTCATTTCAGGCCCCTTCCCTGGTGCTGTTAGATCAATTCTAAATCTGTGAAAGTCTGTGTGTTGACAGAGACAAATAATACTTTGAAATACTTCTGATGATCTGTACTATACACAAGCTGATATCTGATGTGCTCTTAGAATAAAGTCATTTAAAAGAGGGATTTCAAAGCTGAATCTTCAGTAACCAAAGTTTCCTTCTGCTGCTGTAGTAATAGTGAACATAATTTGAAATTGCTAAAGCAAGTGGTACAATCAGAAGAGGGGCACTGGTCTGCCAGGTGTACCCATCTTAAGCACATGACCTGCTCTACCTCTTACATTGTGTTCACATTTGTAATTGAAGCTGGAGCACTGGTCAGCTGGATACACTATGTACAGAAGAACACATTATGCCTGCTCTGAAAAGTTTGCAGTCCTCTTAAAGTCAAAATATGGTGCATCAAACTGTAAGTTGCAGTCACATGAAAACAATATGTGGAAGATAATAAAATTTGGAACTGACAGGGGATAACAAGGTGCCAGATGTAAAATTCAAGGCATTGAACTGCCATCTTTTCCCCAGGTGCTGCAATATGATTCACTGTTCTAAATTTTTTTACACAAATAATATATTTTTTTACAAATAAAAACAAATAAGCATTTTTACTTTTTAAAAATATTTTTATCCAAATATTACTTTAAGCTATTGCCATTGTGCATGCTATCCCATACAGAGGAAAAAAATACAAGAATCATGTCTTTTTTCATATTTTAATACTTCATCTTTGCACATGGACACCCACCTGCTCACATCAGTAGGCTGAGACTGTAGAAATCACAGCTTTGTGACCAGGAAACTCTAGGGGCACTCACTCCTAAGTTCCTCTTCAAAAGCCACCAACAAATGGAAATGTAAAACTGTCTCAAATGTTCCCAGTTACCAGGGGCTGCCTTGCTGTCCTCCATCACTTTCGCCTCTTCTTACCTCCAGCCCTTCCCTCTGCATCAGAGCTTGGCTTTCCCCTGTGTTGGTTATCTGGTTTACGCCAGCTGAGGGTCAAACCCTCAAGCTGTCAGAAATCACCTTTTCAGCATAAAAGTGGTTATTTACACTTCAAAAAGAGCTCCATTTCTATGGTGGTTGCTGTTTAGGATTTTGGCTTAGCAAATACTAAAACTTTGCTCTCCTGGTCATGTAAGTAGTAAAGTTGTTGAAGTAGTCTGTTCATTTTCTTTTCTACAGCTACATATTTCTGTGGGTTGGTTTAAACAAATGTAGACAAAAGGATTTCAGTCTTGTTCCAATGTAATTCTTCCTCTGTAGAAAAAAAAGGCTGTGTGAACTTGGTGTAGGAAAAATAGGACAATCTTTCAAAAGTACATAAGGAGTATTTAGCAACATAATTTTAGAAATGGGGGAAGTAGTCTCTAAAATGTTGCATTTTAGAGCTAAAGGCCAGTGCTTTGTTATTACTGTTTTTATTGTTTTTAGTAGAAATCAATGTCAGCAGGTTTCTGATGAGAGGATTAAATATCTAAATGTCAATTATTTGTCCCCAAGCATATCACATCTGCATTGGTGATAATTATAATTGTTGAAGAAATAGCTGCTAAATTAATATGATGAAATGAAATGAAACAAAATAACATTAAAAAGGTTTAGTGTAGCAATACATTTTTTGTTTCATAGCTCTTGTGCAGAATACTGTTGTTGACATTTATTGTTTATTCAGAACATGATTTTATTCAGATTTTTAGGAGTAGTGTTTTACCACATTACATTGTTAGAATTTTTCAACAATTTCATTCAATCATTTGCTTCCTGGTATTAAATTTTCCTGGTATGGCAGCTAAGACTCTCAGCTTAGTTTTGGTCAATTCTTTGACAAAACTGTTGAAAATTACCATGACAGTACCATGAATATTGACTTGTCCTTAGTCATGACAAAGCAGAGCAGAATCACAATAAGAACATCTGGCACTTGAGGACTTCTGCGCTCTGGAGTTCTGGGTTTGTTTTTTTCTTTCTCTACTACTATATCACACTGCACAGCAAAATCTGGGGTTTTTTTGCCCAGACTGCTTGTATGTTGTGGCTACTTTTCTCAGACAAAGTTCTTGGCAATGTTGCTATTCACTGGCACTGTTCTACTGACAGTTTTGGGACTTTAATTTTTGGCTGTGTGCTCATCATATATTTGTTACTTTGATTTTTGGCTGTGTGCTCATCATATGTTTGTTTTGTCAGTGCAACAAGGTGAGTGATGTTTGCTTATTATTAAAATAAAAAAAAACAAAGGGAAAGAAGGTTGTATTCCATTTGAAAGAAAAATCCAAGCATTTGAAATCCCACATTTCTGTTCCTGTCTTGGGGTCACACACTGAAAAACAATCAGTCTAAGCACCTGGGAACTTTCCATTTTTCAAGACTCTCTGGTTCTGCCAGTCTCCCAGGAAATTTGTTGCAGTGTGAGGCTTCTGTGATTTTCAATAGAATTTTGTTAATTTTTTTGTTATGATCACAAAAAATATTTTTTTTCCTGAATATGTGTAAATGATCTGGAAAAAAGTAATTGTAATTGATTTTTGTCCCTCTGAGTGATGGATTTGTAGAGACAGAAAGATTCTGCAGGTTTCCTTCACTCTCCACTTCATTACATACACCAGAGTCCAGGCTTTGATTGAACAGACATAACAACACTCTGATATCAAACTACTGCAATTCAAAACTGATAATTTCTAAATTGTTCTATAAGTAGAGTTTTCTTCTTTCTGATAGAAAACACCTGAGTGATGATGATTTTGATGCAGACCCTGATACTTCTGTATCATGTGGTGGGAATGAGTATGGATGCAAGAGAGAAATTTTGTTTTATTCTTTTAGTTTTGTAAAATTCATACCAGTTTTACATAGAAAATTACCCCTAATGAGGAATTTTCTTATTCTTCAATATCAAAGACCTGGGCTGAGAGGCAGAGTATTGACACTTTTCTCACAACAGCCAGTATCAGTTATTTCAAAACAACATAGAAAAATCATGTCCAGACAGCTTTGGAGAAAAAAAAAGATTCACTTTTCCACAGAAATGTTTTTTACTTTCTACCCATAACTTGACTTAAGAAAACTGCCATGGACATGAAAACTTTGCTTTAAAGGATCTGTTCTCTGTGCGCCTTACACAGCTGCTGATTACTGTTTGTAAAATTTATGTATCTTGGAATTCTATAACTAGCACATAGTTGCATAAAATACAAATAAAGAAAATATATTTATGAACTTTTCTTTACAGTTTATTCAATTTCTTGCCAGAAAAAGGCACCTTTGTATGTGTAGATTACATGACTTGTAAATAACTTCTAAGAGTATATTTTATTGAACTTCGTCTAAATGATGCTAATTAAAAGTAGATTGTAAGTGTCCAATTTAAAGTAAGATTATCAGGTATTTATTAAGGCACTTCAATCTTCATATGCCATCTATATGCAATAAGATGTCATTGCATCTACATTTAATCTCTTGTATTTATCTGTGTGAATTAGGCATTTGGCTCAATTTGCATTTGGTTATATAACAAATAAAGGGAAAAGAAAATGGAACAAAAATACCTGTATCATTTTAGTTTGTGTTGGATGGCAAAAAGTTTAAATTAATAACCACATACATTTATGCCTAATTTTCAGATTACATTGTGCTCGAGTCATATTTGTGATTCTGGAAGTAGATTTTCACTGTGCTGTTAAAGCATAGTATTCACAAGTCTTTGTCTAGTTTGTCTTGATTAGCTTGAAGGGAAAATACAATTATCAAGAAGTAAAATGTTCTTAGCCTAGATTTCATAAAAACAAAATTTTTATATGTGACTGCTGCCAAAACAAAGCTTTTAAGTTCTGAATGTGAAAGTAAGCACAGAAGCCAAAGCTGTAAAGCAACCGATGTTTCTGAAACAGCACGTAGGACAGAGAGAACAACAAAACTGGCTTTTATTCTCTGGGCTAAAAAGAACAGTGTACTGAGGCCAAGCATGAGTTGAATTAACACAACTCTGTGTAGGGAAGCTTGCATTATGCCTCGCTGCCTTATCTGCAGATAAAAAAATAATCATTTTTGTTGCTAAGGGTAGCAGTCCCATTCCTTCCATACAATCAAAAAGTAAACCATCACAATAAATAAAAGGAAATTATTTGAAGGGCAGAAAGAAATGTTTCATCCAGTCATACTATTTATGAAAGCTGACAATTTGTAATGGGTGCTGGCAACAGAAGGGTGCAATTACTTCTCTCCTGCTGCTGGATTGTGACATTGCTGGAAGCCAGGGATCAGAGAATTTGGGGGAGCTGGGGGATCCTGTCCTATTCATGCTCTGGAGGCTGTTGCAGACAGGTACAAAGCAGCAGACAGAATATGAGGGGCCAGATAATACCTATTACAGAATAAATGCATACACAACTCCTGTGGCACTGCCCATGAGACTCACTGAGCAGGTGGGGTGGAGGGGGAAGAAGCCAAGTGCCACTCATAGCCTCAATGATAGCACTTGATGCATCTTTACCATTGCTAGAGTACCAGAGGGCTGTAGTTTTAATTTCTAGTTTAAGCTACACACCATTGTCATATCACAAGGATTAGAGTTTCTTAACAACATGTTTTTTTTAGCTTACTTGAGAATTGCAGAAGGAGTAAGCTTGCAAATCTTTTAATAAGGCAATTACATGCAGACAAAGATTAGATCTCATGGCACAATAAATTTTTGGTATGTTATTCAGTATCTTTTTTATATTCCACTGTCACTAGATAAAAGCTCTAGATAGATAATAATGTGACAAATTTATTCAGGAGACAACAATGCATATTCCTTATTTGTGCTTACTTGTATGCCACACAAACCTGCAGTTAATTTTCCTGCCTCTTTTAAAAATGTGGGAAAAAAATGCTACTTAAATTCAACTGTGCTTTTAGTGCTTAACTGTGAAATCTACATTTTGCATTTCTAAAATGAAAATGTTGAGATAGTCAACCACTTCATTTTTCTTATAGAGTAAAAATCTTACAATCTTCTAATTCTAAATGTCAATATAGAAATGAACTCATTATTAGAAAAGAGAAAAGGACAGAGCAAAATAGTCTGCAAAATAGAAGCTGTGCTATTTTCAGTATGAAGAGTCTTTAACCTTATGTTCGTTTTCCCAATGTCTGCCTAAGAAATAAATCAAGAAAGTCATGGGAGTATATTTTCTTGGCATAGCATATGTTTTTAATGGCATTACATAAATAATAGCACCTTTTATTCCTTTTATCACTAAAATTATGTGCATAAAAGAGCTAATTATCATTATTCACAGATTTCAGAGGGAGGTTAAGGTAGAGGTATAATGGTTTGCAGGAGTCCATGTTTGTAGAAAATCAAAGGTCTTGACCAGAACTACTTGGATTCCACTGTAGACATGGAAGAATGTCAAAGGATCTTCTAACAAAGATTGGTTGTTCGTTTATTCAGAACATGCCTTAATTCAGATTTTTAGGAGTAATTTTTGGCCACATCACATAGTTAGAAATTTTCAACAGTTTTAGACAATTCATTGGATATATATCATGTCCAAACCCAATAGGACATAATTCCATGTTTCTTTTTGTCTAGTGAGCTGTGCTCCAATGTATTACATTCAGTTTCCCATTAGGATTTCAACAGTAGATGCAAATTACAGAAACACTTAATAAGAAATTCCAGGTTTTTACAGTGGGCCACATAATCCTTCTGTATACCCTTTGCTCTTGCACTCAAAAAATTGCAGTCTGCCTTTTTCTGAGGTTTTTAACTGCTGTATTTCTAAGCCACTGAAGTCACAGCAGCTAAAGAAAATCTTTGGAAGTCTGTTGTCCATTTTGTGTGATAGTGTTGAATGACTTGAGAGGTGGAGGTGCAGGACCTCTGGCTGATCTCAGCCAGTTCAGCAGTGGTATAATGAAACTGAGAGCAAAGAAGCACAACTAAAAAAGATACAGCTCCAGGAAATACTTACATACTGCCTCTGCTCATGAAGTCATGCTAAAACTGGAAGCTTTTTTAAAAAAATATCTATTCCCACAAATACATGAATGTAAATAAATTAAACTTGGCAAGTATTGGAAGTGAATAAAAAGATGATGAAAACCTAAAATGTTGTCTCCACATGGGTACCCTGTCTATCATTCTGTGCTTGGAGTCCATGATTGCTGCTGAATTCATAGTGACAATGTAGAAGACAGTGCCACAGCCTTGTCATGAATCTTTTCCTACCAGATGTAGTGTGGAAAATAGTGCAGTTGGTGAAAATATAGCACATAGTTCTGACCATGCAAACACTCAGGGTTAGGTCTTGTAATTGGATCTGTGTAATCAACATGTAGCAGTGTTTAGGACCATAGTCCATCCTATTAAGTTTGCTTGGCTAGGATTACAAAGACAGTGAACTTTTTACTTTGTGTTGTTGCAGGGCTGAGCCTTCTGTTCAAAGAGTGTAACACCAGTCCTTGTAATTTACACAAAGAGTGAAATTAAGGCTATGTTTATCAAGGAGGGAAGAGAGAAATTGATTTGGAATAAAGTTAATGATTTTTTTTGTTTGTTGTTTGTCTCCTTTGGGTTTTAGGTTTGAGGTTATTTTGGTATGTGTGTAAACTGCTTTTTGTCATTGCACACTGAAGATTAACCAGGGTAAATTACAGAATGGTCTATTAGTTCCAAGTAATTCATACAAATCTACACACAAGGTTGTGAGAATATATTAACTTCCTTTCTTTCACATACCAAAATCAAAATAGCCTGTTAGGAACATATCCTACTTCTGAATGTCAGACAGCCTTGTATTTAAAGAACACAGAGGTGACACCTGGGAATGCTGCTAGTTTTTCACATTGATATGATGTGTATCTTTCATGCTGTAGTCAATCCATTGTCTAAATCCAAGCTGCTTCCTCACCCCTGTTTTCTGTGTCAGCTCCTTTACGCTTGTCTCCTGATTATTGTAAATGCAGTGCTTACTTTGCTTTGAATGTAGAAAACACATTTTTCAAGATGTTATAAAGAGAGTGTTTCACACATAAAGGAAATGAATGAGTGAGCCAGGCGCATAGGGACATGCGTTTCCTCGTTCAGGCATCCTACCCCAACCTATCAGCTTTATCTAAGAAGAGTATTTCTTGGTTGTGAGGTGTTTTCACTGACTCCAGTGATCGTAACTCTTGACTACAGGTCAAATGGACCAGACAGACATAGCAGTTTTCACTGCAGCTTATATACTCTTCTTCTTTGAGACCCTCTTCAGATCTCTTGAGCTTCCTGGCAATTTATATAGGATGATTTGAGTATTCTTGTGATCCCTCTGAGGAATTGAAGGGCTCCAACTGCAGCCAGAAAAAGACAGAGATAAGACTAAGGTAAGAACAGAGATAGAGTCTTCTAATGAACTATGCCAGCTGCCTGTGACAAAGGATGCTTGCAGCATCCAGAGAGAGGGTCAAACCTCCTGCTAAGGCCAGGACAGATGATCTTCTGGCCTGCAGTGCGGGTGCAGCTGCTGAGGAGCTGCACCATGTGAAAGAACTGTGGAAGGAAATCAGCAACTCACAGAGCATCAGAGAGAATGAGGAAGACATTGAGTGGGGCTCCCCCAGGTCCCTGTAATTTCAGGAGTCCAGCTCTCCAGTTGTAGTGGAAGAGCAGGAAAAATCTCTGACTGTGAAGTCAGAAAGAGAAAATTCCCATACCCGAACCTCGTAGAAAAGTCTTTATGCTGAGAATAATGGAAAAGGCAGAGACTCTTAAAAAAAAAAAAAAAAGTAAAGGATGAGGATGGTGAGACACAGTCATGGGAAAAGACTTAGCAATCAGCGGAAGTGAGCTCAAGGGGTTGCCTCGTGTGGAAAATATGTGTGCTCTTTCTGGGGAAGCAGCATGTTTGGGTCCCTGTCTGAAGTGCCTTTCTTAATGTATGCAGCGTAGGAAAAAGGCAGGAGGAATTGGGACTTGTCATGCAGCTGCAGGTCTATGAACTCATTGGGCCCATGCAGATATTGTGGGATAGCTTGCACAGCTGGGGAACTTTCCTGTATGGATACAGGTACTTTAGGATGCCCAGGCTGGGGCTCTGAGGAGGGGGAGTTGCTGTGCTGTGATGTGAGAGAGCAGCAGGAATGTATGGACCTCCAGCTTAGGCTGTGCAGGGGTGGGCGCGGCACGCACTGGCTCGGGGCTTCCCGACAGCAGAGCAGCCAAAGAAGCCCAGCCAGCAAGCTCTGTCACGGCCAAACCAAAGCAAAACCAAACGCTCAGAACCAGCAGGATCCCTGGTCAGAGAGACCGGCTGTGTGTGTGCAGCAGAGCCGCTCTCCGGACAAGAGGAGCCGCAGCTCCTGGCCCGGCTCCTCTTCACCGTGACAGCCCTGGAGCCAGGGAGAATGGGGTGTGGCGGGGACAGCCACCACCACCAGGCACAAACAAACCAAAACAGAGCCCAAAGACCCCAAAAATAAGATGGAATAATAAACCATCCCCGAGACAGGCAGCTAGGACAACTGGGCAGCCAGCAGCCACCATGGGATCCAGTGTTCAGGGTCCTTGAGAGGATGGTGCAGAATGAAAAAGAATTAGCACAGCCTGGGGCTTCAAAAGATCAGACCTTGGACTGTTCACAGTTCACAGAGCTTTGAAGAATGTTTCGGCTTGTGGTCCTGGAGAGGTCCCCTTCCTTTCCAACCTCAAACTGGTATTATTTTCAGTTTAATGCTGAGACTTCAGCAGCAATTTTGAGGAGACAAAGCAGCAAGGGGGAGTTCAGGACACGCCTCGGCCAACCGCTGGGGTGATAAGTGATGATATAAACATGTAAACCTGGCATTGTACACTAGCAAAGGCAAAAAGAAGGTGCAGAAAAAGGGGTGGGGATCATTTAACAGAAGCTAGTGGTGACTGGCTTTCTTACAGAAAAAATAACCCATTGTAAAACCCAACTGCCGTTCCAATGAACCAAACAAAACCCAGAGAGGGGGAAATGATGTTGCCCTTTTCAAAACCTGAAAATTTTCAAAAGTGTTTTCCTTGAGACACAGAAGGATAGGGTTCATTTATTCTTGACACAGAATTTATTTCAAGGCTTTTTAATCTAACAGTTACAGCTTCAAAATACAACTGTCTGGCTGTTCATATCATCAATCCAAAATATAGGAAATAACATTTAAATGTCAAAACATTTCTTGCATTCTTATTTTCTAATTCTAGGATCTGTGTCTATAACTACAGCAGGAAGGGCCATACTTTGCCAATAGGGAATCAAAAAATGATTGCACTTCTTTTACAGTGATTCATAATTCCCGATCTAATAAATAACAAAAAGTGTAGGTCAGGATTCACGTCTAATCCTAATGGGGTTTCTTTTTGGATGTGCTTTTCACATTTCAGAAGGTTTCTGATAACTGTATGACTTTGATGTTGATACATCAAGCTGTTCTTAAAGCTCCTTTTATTTTTTTTATCATACAGCCTTCCTTCAGACTTAATTTCTAAATATGTACAATAAAATTAAATCTTTTTCTTATGATTTTGTAACCTAAGTTATAAAAACTCTTTTAGTTCATTGCCACATGCAAATTAAGTAAAGGCAGTCTGTATGCTGGAAGGTTATTTTGTTTTCTTTTACATCTATTAAAAGGATTTTTTTTCCTTCCTGAGCAATACACAGACTGTTGGCCAGAGCTTTAGCTAGAAGACACAAATCAGTTGTTGACCATCAGGCATGGACTAACAAGCCATAGTGTGAGCTGACTGTGTTGGAGATGATGAGGCATCTTGTGGACTGGAGAGGCTTTTCTGTCACTCGACTCATCATTCTCTGTGAGTCCACATCGTGCTGCTCTCTGTTCTCCTGCATGCTGTGCCATTTTTCTTGGAGCAGTACTCCATGTAAAATATGAGCTGATATCTGGCCAGAATGGTGTGAACCAAAGATAAGTGAGAAGGTGAAAAGTTAATATGAATGCTGTGAAAATGATTAAAGCATGAGAAAGACTCATTCTGACAGACTATTCAACAAGAAACTCCAGGTACAAGGGAAGACTAGAGAAATTCTATTGTGCTGTCAATATTAGATTCCAGCTGGTGAGAGCACTAGTTTAAGGAAGTTTCACCATTTCTCACTGTAATAAATGCTCCACTCTTGCTGAAATAAACACAACATCCCCACTCCTCCACCCTTTATTTTTACTTCAGTCTAATGAATTCAATCATTAAATGGAGCAGGTTCTGAGGCTGCTTTTTCTGGAGTCTGCACAGGACCATGGAAGACGTCTGAAGGCACCTTTATATAATGGTACATATATATTATATATAATATAAATTAGGCTAATTGTGTTTCCATTTAGATGTAAACTACAAAGTCTGATAAGATTTCCCCCTTCATTCTCTTAGGACGGTCATTATCTTACAGTCAGAAAATTGATATGATGATGTGTGCTGGTTTCATTTGTGGTGGAGCTACCTTTTTTCACAGTGGCTGTTGTGGAGCCATATTTTGGATTTCTGCTGAACACAGTGTTGACAATACAGAAATGTTTTCATTATTGCTGAGCAGGGCATACACAGGACCAAGGCCTTTTCTGCTGTTTGTACTTCCACCCTGCTGAGGAAGTTGGGGGTGGGTGGGAGACTGGAAGGAGACACAGCTGAGACACATGAACCAAACTGACCAAAGGGATTTCCAGACCATGTAACATCCTGCTCAGTACATAGAGGTGGAGGGAAGAAGGAGGAAAGAGAGGACATTTGGAGTGATGGCGTTTGTCTTCTAAGTCACCATTGCACATGATGGGGCCCTGCTCTCCTGGAGATG
>VYZP01024476.1:323-31088 GCA_013400635.1 Hypocryptadius cinnamomeus
AGTTTCCAGATTTTGGCAGGCACCTTCAGCCTTTCCAGCTACATTGAGACCCACGTAGCAAAAGTAACTTCTTTATTTGTCAAACTAATTTGCTGGTGAGGATGTGAGGGACTGACAGCCCTTTCAACACATTATATGATGCAGACAGGCACTGAACACAGCAGACTGGAAAAACAACACTGAAGAACATCTCCACCTTAAAGGTGCTATCTCACCAACAAAATATATAGCAGAACTGCATTGGCCCAGACCATTACTTTCCCTGGCAAGGACTTGGGGACAAAGCTCCTTAAAACACTAGTAATCATATTCCACTCATGCTCCTTTTTACTGCCAGCTGTAAACTAGCTCCACATGCATCATGGTTTTGCATCAAAATGTGCACAGACCAAGCCCATATCCAAGGGGACAAGGTAGATCCAATTTACAGCTTTGACAGGTCTGTGCACCCGAGGCGGAGCATGCAGGAAATAGCCTGATATCTCACTTGGGGAGCGGTTAAGAGCCTGCTAGTAGAACTGGATGCAGAGCCACAACAGCCTCCCACAAAGAGCCAGCAAAAGAGCAGGGAATTCGCTATCCATTTTTCAAGAAACACAAAGAACAGGCAGCACCACCAAGGCACTACTGGGGAAGACAGGAGCCAAGTTTGATCCCAACTTGCAGCAACCCTTTGCTGGGACAAGCGCAAGGGAAACCACAGCGGCACTGGGAAATGCACACGCTGCATCGAGTCACTTCAGTAATGAGACACCACACTGAAAACTGCTTAAGCCTTTCATATAGTTGAAACAAAGTGAAAGGAAGTCGTTGTGACCCAGTGCAGGTATTACCAACACATGCAGACCAATTACTTGGCAGAGGAGGTTGAGTCCACTTTAGATCCAGAAATTCTGTTTGTTCGCTACCAACCTAATATCAGGGGTTTTTTTGTCTTTTTAGTACAGTTTTCCAGTTAAAAACCTAGGCCCATCCTGATGACAACTGAGAATATTTTTTACTAATCTGCTCTACAGTACTGTGGATGAACTGTTTGCAGAAAAGTTCTGTACTTCATCTGGATCTCTGCATGTCTCAAGTGGTAGAGCACTGGAAGATCTCTCTGAAGCTGAACTCTTCCTGTCTCATTACACTCCAGAATTAAAACCCAGGCAAGATACCTGATCTTGCTGAAATTATCTACAAACTGTTCTTCTTCTCTACTTAGAAATACCATTATGTTGCACATATTCCCATCATTCAAAATATTATTTTCCTAAAGCTGTTCGCTACCAACAGTAGAATTTTCCTTGCAGAATCAAACACAGCTGCCATCTATTAATGCAAGTTTCCAGCCAAAAACTTTTAGACCCTTCCCAGTTCACACAAATGACAAGTATACATGACTTAAAGTTGTTTTCAATAACACATGAATTGTCACTTCCTTGATGGAAATCAGACTCCTTTATTCATTCCCACCAAACAGTCCTGGCATTGCTCCTGAGACAGCAGGTGACTGGCAAGAACCCTGGAGAACCAGCAACAGAAAGGAGGTGGGACAAACCAGAAAAAATTAGTGAGCCAGCACTGTTTTTTTCCTTTTACCTCAGAAGAGCAGCAGCAACATGCAAGGCAATAATTAACATGATTAACTATTTACCTGAGGATGAATCTGCGGTTTATCACATGTAGCCTCAAAATCCAGCACTAAGAAGTAGTGATATCTCTGTGGAGGGAAGGATGACATTGCTGCCATGGAAGCTCCAAAGCCGTGGGACGCCAGTTTCCTGCTTACGATGGAGCAGAACCCTTCAAGAACACCAGCTGGGAAGAGGGAGGACACAGCTTGTCTTGACCTTGAAAGTAAGTTTGGGGGAAACTTTGCTGCTCCAGTATGGAGAAGTGCTATCATTGAACATCCAGAGGCATCTGAAACTGAAGAGAGACTCATGTTACTCATGCACACCTACATCTCATCTCTACTGGTTCATCCTCCTCTGACAGGGATTCCCTTTGTGCTTCCCAGTGGAGGTTCCAGTATCACAAACCTGAAATAACACAGTAACCTGCTCTAAGCACAAGAGATGACATTTGGATTGAGCTCAAGGTGTCCAGAATCACAGGTAACTGAAAATTAACCTCTGCAAACGACTCTAAATTAAGAACTATGAGATACACAACAGTCATGGCTCCAGGCACCAGATCACACCCCACTGCTGAACCTCATTATAGCAGAACATAACACAAACAACTAAAACAGAGAATATCCAATCTAAGTCCTGCTGAAATTTCTGAGGCCTTTTATCTTTTCATATACAATGCAGTTTCTGATACATGGTAAAAATTAAATGCAGCAATACACATACCAACACTACATCTTATCCAAACAGCTTGGCCCTGAAACATCTGCCAGTTGCAGCAAAACATGGCATTTCCATTACAAATCCAGGTGGCTGGTGGCTGGAAGGCTCCTCCCCAGGAAAGTTCTCATTTGCTCTGTATACAAGGTTTCTCAGAGATGTGGTTTTAGTGCTACACTCCACTTCTAATTTCAGGTATTTCTCTTAGAGGAGGCTATCAGTTCAACTAATCACACGCAGGTACTGCAGGAAGTGTAAAATGCAACCAGGAGTCTATAGGCTACAGTCTTCCTCCCAAAGAAATACCTCACTCAGCCATCACCTCCTGATACTTTCATCTAACAAACACTATTAAATAAATTGCATTATCCATGTTAAGACTACCTGGATTTCCCCTCCTGCTACTTTTCTTCTAAAACTTTGCAGGAAAAAGTTGCCAGGATTGTCACTATTCAAGATGAGTCAGCCTCACAGCTGTTGACAGATCTACAGGGATTAGAATTCAAGACCAGTTCATGGTGTTACAAGGGTGGGTACAGGGACAGATAGCTAAGCAAGCAAACTGCACCAACTCAGTCCTCTTGAACAAGGATAGGAGTACCCCCTCTAATTTTGTATGCATATATATACAAACACATCATGCTACAGAAGATATTTAAATCTATCCCCACAGCTGGTCCCACTGCTCGTGGAAGAACTCCATCACTTGACATGCCACCCACCTGCCCTTTTATGAGCATGGTACCCCCACACCTGTGCTGGCTTTTTGCTCTACCATGAAGGGATAGAAGCACCCACCACGAGACATGGAGACAAAGTGGCCACGGCAAAATGGGAACTTGCTGCTCATGAACAAAGTCACTGTTTGCACAAAAGACAGCATTTGCTCTCTCCCATCCGTTAGTCCGTCAGGTAAATAATGCACGTGCCAAAACACACACTTAATGAGGTAAATAATACGCCTTGAATAACGGCTAAATCTGTATTTACCTGCGAGACCAGAGAAACTCGGAAGGACCAGATTAGGAGATAATTGCGGCTAAGCAGGTTGTGTGCCTTGAGTAAACACGCATTTGGTAACCTTCCCCTTCCAAGCTTTTGAGTGAAAGGCAAAAATCAAAGAAGTTTAAATGTTTAAGACCAAGCCAGTGCCCACACTACCAATTCCATGGCGTATATGCACTGCCCCTGTCTCAAGGCTTTCATGTTTTGAAGCTGTTTGCTTTATTAAAGCAGTGTGCCAGACAGCAGGTACCTCGAAGACTGAAAACTCAAGTTGCAAAACCAAAAATGAAGAGCCCAACATAGGATTTATTTTAAAGCGGCTCAGTTCTACCTATTGCCTTTTCATCTACAGCTTTGGCTGTCATTCATAAATGCATTACAGCCAAATAGAAGTTACTTATATTTTCTTCTAACATGTGCCAGATAAAAGATATTTAAGGTATACATGCTTTAAGTCTTCTAACTACTATGAGTCTAAAGGCCTATCACAACAAATATAATCTCTCAGAATAAAGCAGCTTGTAAATTAGTTGCAGGAAAACCTGGTCTTTAGCCTACTGCATCAAATAAAATGCACAGTTGGAGTGGGGGAGGCAGACAGGCTTCAACCCCTATATCAAACACAGGCAATAAAACATGTATTATCCACCCACCCACAGCAGGATCTCTTCCCTAATGTATCTTAACTGGCAAGACCAGGGTATCTGACACGGACCCCATGAATCTTCAGGCTGGCCTGCACTACACACAGTGGTGCAGAGCTTTCTGAGCCCCTGAGTCCATGACAAAGGTAAACAAGCTGCCTTGGCAGGATTCAGGCACGTCCCCACGCAGACACAGCAGCACCATGCCAGACCCTGGCATGGCAGGTCAGGGTCACAAAAGTACCATGTGACATCCGTCGAGGAAATTAACAGCCAACATCCAGTGCCTGTTTACACTAACAGCTTCTGCAGTGGTCCACATCTAGCAACAGGATTGGGTTCCCCATCCTAAAAGCAGCCTCCCTCCCCACCCTCCTGTGTAGCAGAGGGAGCAGTGCTCTGAACAAAGGTGCATGAGTGGGGTATTGCATGTGGATTTCCCTACACAGACAGCATACAAACAAGGGCAACTCCACTGCAAACTCTGCACCTTCAGCCAAATGAAGTTTTAACGGTATGTTTACCCAGCCACTGCTCTGGGTGCCCTGGGAAGACCTCACATCATCTTCTTTGGCAAGGTCAGAGTGCCTCAGAGCACAAGATAGCTGGTGAGCAAACATACTTTATTAGATGTCATTTAAAGCATCTATAATGGCTATGACAATGCAAAGCACTAGTAATTATCCTGTACTTTTTTCCAAGAGAAAACGATGCAAGCAATGCAGCTTCAAAAATTAAAAACCCAGCTCTAGCCATATAAATCCACATGCTCAGTGATTCCATTTCCAAACCTACATAAAACACCATATATATATTTCTTATACACACAGGATCAGATTATAATCTCAGTGCAAGCTGTCACATCTGGCAGTCAACCCTACTAGGTTAATATTTCATATCACACAGCTCAAATTCCTCACACAGATACGTATGAAATGTAATGGGACCATGAACTGAGGTTGGACCTCAGGAATTATTTTGACAGATTGTACACAGACCTAGGAAAATGTGACAGCACTTTACATTTGCTACACCCAGTAAGATGGGAAATGGCCGTATGTGGCGGGTTTCAGCTGGAAGATAGTTTGTGTTCTGTGCTGTGTAACACTCTGTGTCCCATATGACAATACTGGATAAAAACAGCATCTATATTTTAAAAATAAATTAAGAAAAAAATGTTCTCTGGACATCAGCTGCAGGTACCAAGACAAGTTCAGGCTGACCACAGCTCTTGCTTCTTTAGCAGTCCAAGCACATGGTACTAAAGCACGACACTTTGATCACCAGTAAGGAAGGAAAGCCAAGAGAAAGGCAAGTGTCAGCTGTAGCCATCAGCTTTGCCAGGGGCCCCACTGAGTGTGAAGCGGAGAATCTGCACTGGCGGCTGTTGCATGCCAGGCTTCCTACTGGGAAAGTTGCTTAGGGACAACCAAAGCGGGAAGGAAAAAGACAAAGAACTCCTGCCACGTGAAGAATGCTGGTGATAAGAGCCAGCAGGGCAGTGCAAATGCTGTCCCCTGCCTGCAGGGCAGCCCCAAAGCCACAGAGAGAGATGTGCACCACACAAGCTCCAGTGGAGTCAAATCCATCAATGGCAGGACAAATTAGCCTACTAAGAACTTGAGCTTAATGACTCCTGGCACATAACATAAAGATGAACTTTTTACAACTACATCTAATTAAAATTACAGTTTGCCTTTGAGCCCAAAATAGTCCCTTTTACTTTCCAGTTTGATAAGCTCAGTAGGGAAGGGGCAGGAAGACAACACCTAACTTCATATTGACAGGGTGACCCAAGAAATTGCATTTTATGAGAGCCTTCACTTACATGTTAAATTACTTCGTTATGGCAAAACAGCCCTCCACCATATTACAAAACAAACAAGAAAATCCCCCACTAACGTAAACTACATGAGAAACTGAAATTAAAAAATAAAAGCAAGCAAGCTCTGGCAGTAAAATGCTTCAGTTTATTATTTGTGCAAAACCTGGATAGGGGCAGCTGTGACTCCTGGCCTCCAACAGACAACTGAACTCAAGGCTAGAGCAATGCAAACCAATCAAAAATGTAAGTCAGGTTTGTCTATTTTATTGAATTAAAGAGGAAAAAAAGTTAGGGTAATAGAGATGCTTTCTGTAGAACAAAATTGCACACACTTAGTGACACCTGGAACACAGTATAACAAAAAATGCAGGACTTCAATTTTGGTAGCTGTTCAAATGCATACTCAGAGGTCAAATGTGAGCCCATATTTCACTTGTGTGAAAATATAACTGAAGAACAATAGAGATAAGTCAGGGTGTTTTTTAATCAACCTTAACCTAAACCCAAATATTTCATTAGATGAACTACAGTACAAAAATGACAGCACCTGGCTAGCCTGTGAGGCAGGGAACAAGAGACTATGAACAAGACCAGCTTATCCACTCTCACCACTCAAATTTGCAAAAAAAAACCCAACCAACATAAAGTAAAACAAATAACAAAAGACAAAGCTTTTAGAACTGTTTAATAAAGTAACACAATTTTAGACAGGTAGATTTGCTTCTTTCTTTAATTTGTTAACCTCACAGTATCATCACTTGAACATGGGAACAGTACACTTCATGGCTGCACTCCCTTCACGTTTGGCTGGGTTTGTCTTCAGCACTGCTAGACAACCACGCCTGTGTTTTGGAAAATTTGTAATGTCATGGCATGTCTATATGCTGCCCCGTCATTACTCAGCTCAGATACAACTTGGAATTCATCATTTTGTTTTTACAGTACTCCACAATCACACCCAGGCTCTTCCCACTACAGATGAGGAGGTCCCTGTTCTCAAGAACTTACAGTCTAAAATTAGAAGCAATACAAGTGAGGGGAACAACAGAAAAGAATGAGGGGTACAGGAGGAGAGTTGGGCAACTGCTCATCTGGGAGAAACATGCATCTTGGTACGTCAACTGAAAAAAATAATTCACCCTATACAGGCACTGGTTTCCCTCTGTATGGTGATTACGGAAGAGACAAGTGAACATGGAAAAGGCTGACTAAAGGATGGAGGGCACTCTTGGGTTAAGGAAGGTCTCTCCCATTTCTTGAGCTCATTCTTGCCGCTGGGTTCCTTGGCTGATTTGTCAAAGGCACGACCACACATGTCAGAGCACCAGAATCTCTTCCATTGTGACATCACAGACGCGATGGCTTGTGAGATCACAATGTGCAAGGCTGAAGGCGCTGATTACTTAGGGAAGCACTTGCTGGAGCTATGGCACCCTACAAAGCTGGGAAACAAACACATCTCAGTTCACTTGACAACACAGTGAAACCCACGAGACTCCACACCAGCAGGACATGAATTTGTCTGAACAGACCACCCAGAAGCCGTCCCAAAGATGCACAGTACAATTCCACTCCAATTTTATTAGGCCACCTCTGCTAGGCAACCCACTTTCGTCAGCTCCTTGACTGGTCTCCTAAGACAGGCTTTGCTGTGTATTTTTAAACCTTCTCCAAGAGTAACTGCAGATGAGCAAACGGGTCTAAGCTGGAGTCTGAAGAAGTTCCACACAGCAAAGGACTGGTCACTTAGAAGAAATGTAGAGAAAGGAAAGAACAAAAATTAAAACAAAGAAGCAATAACAGGGACACATACAGCAAAAGCCAAAGAGGAAGAACAGATTTGCTATTAAGGAAAAGAACAGTTGCATAGGATCAGACCAAAAATCCTCTAGTCCAGTCTCCTGCCTCTGCCTAAGAGCCATAAGAAAATGCACCAGTGTGAAACTACACAAAATGAGGTTAACCAAGCCAACATTTCTGGGAGGCCAAAGGAGGCAGGCCTGTCCTTCCCTCTCAGTCTTGCTCTCCTGCTGATTACGTTACACCAGCTCCTGAGCTTGTCTGGCCCTTCTGCAAGCCGATTCAACCACAGGAACCTATAAAAGGACTAACACAGCCAGAATAAAACACAATTAAAACAAGATAGTTTCTGGCTGGTTTAGTGACGCGAGTTAGCTCAGGGCCAGGCTGGATGAATACCAAAGCTCCAAGAAGAGGATGAGCCCACACTGGCAGAAGCAGGAATGAGATGAACCACTGGGGCTGTTGGTCAGCTCGGATGCTCACCAAACCATGTACTCAGACCAGGACAGAGACACCTGGGATGACAGGGCACTTTGCAGAGAATGGAGAAGTTATCTTGGCTCTAGCAGCATAGCCACATGAAACTTGAATTCACAAAGCCCATCAGACCATCCAGTCTCAAATGCTTATCATGCTGGCCCTAAAGTTTCCATTTCCTTAGTCGAGCCCAAAAGGCTTGAACATCTTCCAGAAAAGTTTTCTGGCCTTGAATTGCAGCATTAAGAATGGAGGTTCCCCTCTACCTTCAGACAGCTCGTTCCAATGGTCAATCCATTCGCTGTCAAAAAATAACATATCTTAGTTTTCATTCAAACTTTCCCAGCCCTGGTCTTTGAGATAAGTTCTGAAATTTATGGCACTTCAGTGCTCTCAATCCTCAGCACAGCTCCCACTGCCAGGAGCTAGAGATTTGTAGCTACTACACATCTCGACAGTAAAAGCTACTATTGCACACTGGCCCAATTTAGTGGAAAGGAGACACAGTAGGCCACCCTTTGTTTAATGGTATCTGGCACGCATAATTACTTCATTTTCATGCACATGAATGCCACAGTTGTTCAAATCACTTATACAGCTGCACACCTTTGTTATCTGAAAAATGAAGGTTAACACCTGAGAGTGCCAAACGAATCTCAGCATGGATACAGGGAAACAAGATTTGCATTGCTCGATGCACTGGCAACTTTTGATCTTCACAAATGACTTTTAAAAGTGTTAAAAGAAAGCCAGTACTGTGGCAAAGCTTTGTCCTGGTAGAATGGCAAAGGCTCCAAGCAGGGTAGCAGTGAACCATGGTTTCCACACAACCCAGAAAATCTGCCAGGGAAAATGTTGATCCTAATATTCAACCACAGAGAAAAAAAATGATTGTAACAAGTACAGCTGAAATTTAAAAAAACTTTTTTTGTTGTTGTTGGAAGAGAAGGATCTTTACCTATATAACACATCTAGGGAGAACATAACTTTTCAGCTGGCCTCAGGCCAGCTGAGATCACTTCTCCTAGGGAAGGGAAATGGTCCCTAGCACAGCCAGCACCTCTGCTCTAGGTTATGTCTTGACAGCCTCACCTTGTCCAGTTCTTCCCTTATTCCCCTGCTTGCCATGGCACCATACTGGTATGTTAGCTCATCACTACTACAGTGAAACACCAGGACCATTTCTAGCAAAAATCCCTGCTTCAGATCCAAGACAGATTTGTGACAAAAGCACAGCTGCTTACAGCCTTCCATGCTCCCCTGTAAGCCCAGGCACAGCGGGCACTCCTGCACCATTGACCTGGATGTCACCACACCTGCACTCTACAGCCTTGGGGCCCTGCACTGCAGGTGGCCACAGGACTGACGACGAGTCAGGGTAAAATGCAAATACTTCACACATTTAAGTATCTTCCAGAACTCTATTTCCAAAATTTAAGAGGGTTAAAAAAAAAAAAAAAAATCAAATCAAGGCCTACCAAAGTTAACAGAATCAAAACAAGATAAGCACCAAACCAGCTGTAATCAGGCCCTCTAAAGAAAGCAAACTGAAGTATCTCTCAAGTACAGAGCAGAAACTTTAGGTCCTATCAGTGTTTATTCAATCCAAGGTCTTCTTTATTTAGCATGAGGCACATAGGCATTTTTTAAAAGGCTTTAATCACTTTCTTCTTTTGGATTTTGGTACCACTCAAATCTGTCTAGACATGCTAACTTTACAAAAAAAACCAAACCAAACACACTATTCATGTAGAGCAACTCAAAGTTTGAGATGAACGAGAATGTATAAAAGGGCCACAGGGCCACTCTTTGAAACAAAACAAACATTTAGTTCACACTGTAAATTAATGTGAAAACTGAGCTGCAAAGGGCAGAATTCAGTGCTTCAAAATGGAAACAAAAATATCTGAAGTAAAAAAAAAACCATCTGAAATCAAATTTCCCAAGCCTACACAGTGGGGACTAACCAACTAGACTTTTAACATACTACTGAATTTCAGAATAATTCATTCTTGGATAAAAGTTCAGATGCCAACTTTAATATTGAGCGATATGAGATGCTACAATGATGCAAAAAGACACTACAGGACAAAATCCATTCAAGCTACCATTAAAAAGAAATCAGGCAAAATCCTCAAGCAGCTGTTAACAGCATCTGATGGGACAAGTGCTTTGGAGATGTACATTCCTGGAAGCCCTGTATATCTCATCCTTCCTGAGACACAGTGCAAGCATTAACATATTAGAAAACTTGCTGGTCCCCTTGCATCACAGCTGAAAGAATATCAAGAGCTCAGACTAAACAGCAGCTTCCAATCTACCATCTCTGGAAACCAAAAGCTCAATAAAGAAACTAGGTGAGTAAAGAAGTAGCAAAACAAATGTCACACTTATTAGCAAACAGGCCAGCAATGACTACATAAATCCACCAGACACAGGACTTGTAAAAGACAGAACATCAGTAGTAAATGACAACACCTCTTCATACACCTCAGTTTGGAAGAAACACCTGTAACAGCATAGCAGCAAGAAAAGAAAAGGGAAGAAATTCCTACTGCCACTCAGGAAACAAGTAAACAGACTGTACTCCTAAGCTTTCTCAAGTTTACGTCACTCTCCAGATCTGAGACAGGTGAACAGTTCAATCTCACAGGGTAAAAAATACAGGAAAAAAAACCCAAAACAAAGCAAACCTCCTATTCCCTCATTACCTCCACCTATGAACCTCCACATCCCAAAACACAAAAAAATCCTTGCTGCTGCTGCCTCCAGCTCAGCCCGTGCCCAGCCCCTGGGCAGACGGGCTGTTTTCCCTTCTTCAAGCCCTGAAAGCAGCTGATCCCGCTCCAGCTGGGATCTGGGGGACTGCTGCCACAGCCACCCTCAAGACCTCCCCTCCGGGCCGCACCGGGTCGCACCAGGGCCCGGCAACCCGGGCGTCGAGCGGACGAGGCGCCGCCNGTCTGCCCCGGGGCCAGCACTTAACGCCTTGTGTCCTGAAGGGCCATCCCACCGCATCGCCAGGACACCTCCCCCAACTCCTGATGCCTCCAGCTTCTGTGTTCACTCATCTCTCTTAGCCAAAAACTGTGTCTGAAGCGTGCCTGGTCTTTGCCTGACACCCCCGAGATGTGGCACCTCCTCCCCACTCACATGGCTGGCACCCTGAGGCAGCGCGTGTCAGATCTCTCTGGCTGTCACACTCTGCGAGGGTTCTGAGCCCCCATCCCTGCCCGCTGCGCAGGGAACAGCGGCGGTGCTGCGCTGCTGCCGGGAATAGCGAGCGGGCTGCCCGGGGAGGCCATGGATTGTCTGTACCACTGCAGGGAATAGCGAGCGGGCTGCCCGGGGAGGCCATGGATTGTCTGTACCACTGCAGGGAATAGCGAGCGGGCTGCCCGGGGAGGCCATGGATTGTCTGTACCACTGCAGGGAATAGCGAGCGGGCTGCCCGGGGAGGCCATGGATTGTCTGTGCTGCTGCAGGGAATAGCGAGCGGGATGCCCGGGGCGGCCATGGATTGTCCTGCAATGCTGCCCAGGCAATAGCGAGCGGGCTGCCCGGGGAGGCCATGGATTGTCCCTCTCTGGAGACATTCAAGACCCAGCTGGAAGTGTTCCTCTGTCACCTCCCCTGGTGACCCTGCCTTAGCAAGGGAATTGGACTGGATGATCTCCAGAGATCCCTTCCAACCCTAAAAATTCTGTGATTCTCTGAACTTTCCTGCAGTGATATCTAATCTTTAGCCTACTGATGCATCCATAATGCTTGGAATCTCAGCTGCAATGACAAGTGTTCTAGCTGGGGCCACTCCCTGCTATTCATTGCTTCCTTCCCCGCTTCTCACATTCACTCACACCTCCACACTTGAAGCCAGCAGCTCCTTTGTACACCCCTGATACTCCTCATATGCATGATGAACAAACTCAGAGCACTGACTCATGCAAATAGGACTGTGAAGGATTCTTACAGAGGCCACCTTACCCATCATTTGCCTTCAGGCAGGAGCAATCCTACCTGTCATCTTGCTCTCCTCTTCAAATCATTCCTTAAGCCTTTCTCTGGCTCCATGTCTCAAAATACTGGACAAAGATAAGTACCAGAGTGCAGAGATCACTGACTGATGCTCCACACAAGGTGGGCTGGCTGCCTGTCTGAATCTGCCTGGTTGTCCTGCCTTTAACTGAGTTGCTGGCTCTTCAGGCTGGATTTATCCTTTCCTCTGTTTGTGTGCAGCCTTGAACTTGAGAGGCCTGAACCATGAAAGTATCATGTCAGAACTATAAAAATACCAACAGCAAACCATTTAATAATAGTAAGAGTTCCTTTAAGCCCTCTTAGATTTGGCATCTCTCAGCTTCCCACCCACATAAGCAAGGATAATGTGAAATTCTACTTCTAAGCTTAGCTATATTGCTGTGATTTGTCAAGTCATTGGTGACTGATGTATGGTTTGCCAGGAGCCCAGGAGAGTGAATTGAAGGCCTTTGCACTGTGGTGTTCCTTGAGCAATCTGTCCCTGGCCCTCCCTTAGCAGGGATGGAAACTGGCTGAAATCACACTGCAGTCCTAAAGCTTGAAATTTAGGGCTCATAGCCTGCCTGAGTTTCTAAGAGGATGAAAGAGGAGAGGCCTTTCCTCTGCTGACCTCTGCATCTTGTAGTAAAACATAATTCCTTGGTCTAGACAGACGATGAATGGCTCATAGATGTGTGCATACCCTTTTTTCATCATCTGACCTCGTGCTGTTTCCCAGGTTTCCCAGGCAGTACAGCAGGTGGATTTCCTCCTTCCCAGTTCTTTGGGGAAACCCCTTTTCCCAGGTGAGTTAGCTTTGGAGAAACCCCTTTTCCCAGCTGAGTTATCTTTGGGGAAGCCCCTTTTCCCAGCTGAGTTATCTGCAGTAACCAGGGCCACACCTTGTCTTCTGCCAGCTTCCCTGACCCTTGTGAGACCCATACAAGTTGTCCACCAAAGACTGCAGGACAGCAATGAGATTCCCTTCAGCACCTGCAGTTTCAGAGGGCATTTCATCTGGCACAACTATCAGCACCCAAACCAGTTCAAAGAGAGCCATGTTTTATGAAATATTGTCACCGTTTCTGTATTGTTCATGTCTGAGCCTGTCTTATGCCTCAAATGAACACTGCAGGCCACTGAAAATGTCACCTACAGATTAATATGGCTCACTCCAGGCTTCTGGAAAAATAAATGAGGGTGATCAATAGATATCCTGTGGCGTGCCCTTCAATACACATGGCCCCTGTAGAATCCTGACTGGGAGCAGCTTCCCTCCCCAAGGGACTGTGCCAGTAAAGGCAGCCAATTGCCATGGGGCCCTAGGCAAGGAATGCTGACAAACTGGGTCATGCAGGTGGGGAACAGTGGTCAGAAGGGCTGATAGTTGCTCATTAGGGCCACCTTATTTATTCCAGGTAGCACAGCCCACATCAGTCCCGTGACCCCATTGCCTCAGGACCAGCTCTATCCCAGAGCAAGTGAGCGTGTTCCAGGAGTCACTCTGGTGTCTTAATTGCTTGCCCTACTTTAAGATTTTGAGATGGCTAGAAGAAGCCCATAGGAAATAGGGTCCATGCTGAGGCAGTGTCTGCTCTGTCCTAATTTACATGAGAGACTATCTTCAAACCTTGGGTGGAAATCAGCTCAGATTCCAGCTGTGACCTTCTCTCCTATGGCTGGGTCCCTCTGCTGCTGCCAGCAGATGCAGCAACCTGGTCTACAGTTACCTGAAGTTTTACTTGTTTTAAAACCCCAACAGCCTCTTAACAAAGCATCAATTCATTCAGCACAAATGTTAAACCACCACTGGGCTGATGGATGGACAGAGCTAGATTAGAAAGTAGCAAACAAGGCAGGGCAAGGGGAAGGCAGAAAATACAGAATAAACCCCCCTGGCTCCATGTGGCAGCTGCAAAGGATCCTCTGTGTGAACACAGGGCTGAGCTTATCCTAACCCAAGATCAATTGTCAGGTCTCTGCCTGCTGCTAGGTCAGCACAGAGAAGGAGGGACATTCCCCAGCCCTTCTCCAAGGGCCTCCCTCCCTAGGGTCCATGGAGCACAGGTCCTTTTAAAGCAATGGGATTTTACATTATTATGGCACAAAGAAACATCAGATCATTTTAAAGGCAACTCTGTTAATACTGTTCAGCTGCTTATGCTGAGTGAAACTTTTAAATGTCTTATAATACACATGACAAGTAGTTTTGTATCACTGTTTTCTACTTAACAAGTTAATAACGTGCCAACCCAAATCCTTCAGTTACTAACGCCACCGGTGGGACTCATTAACCAACGTGAGTACATATTTAAGGGAATACTAATATTCACAATGTACATTTTTATATTCATGTTGTCATTCTTGAAACCACAGCTCAGTTCATGTATTCTGTTGAAACATTTGTTTGCAGAGGATTTCTCTCTCCCTTTTCCTCTAAACACAGAGACTATCACTGGGGTATCATTCTGGTGAATGATATTAATGACAGCCTGTCATCATGGAAAGCTATTTCTAGCTGTCAATTAAAGGGTGTTTTGAAAGAAAGCAGCTCATTCAAACCCCATGGGAGCAAGTGTGTCTCATTGTCTGACAGTGACCCCCTTGATGAATTTGGGAGCAACAGCAGTTCTGTGGGGCTCAGAGCTTTGCAGATGCAGCACAGGGCTCTTGGATTACAATGGCAGGAGATTTTAAAGGTGCTGATGTCCTTAGCAAAGAAAAGGCAAAAGAGTATTTCAGATGATAAAAGCAATCCACAGGTAGGAGTATTGGTCAGGAAAGAAGTCCCAGGGATACTGAGCCATTGTCCTCCATCTTGTAATATAATTTCCTCTCCAACATCCCAATTTATCAACCTCCATCTTCAAATATGTCTTTTTACTTGCCCATGCTAACCCAAGTAGAAGGCTTCTTCAGCTTTTCTCTGCCTGATAGATGGGAAAACCTCTAATTCCCAGATAAAAAGTATTTATAGCTAGTTTAATTTATACTGGAAAAATGGTCCTTTGATTTAGTTTGTTGGTTTCCTTCCCTCTCCTGGTGTATTCATAGCCAGCTCTCAGATCCCAGTCATTTTTGCCATCTTTGCTTTGGTGGCCTAAACAAGCCATTTTTTCGTGTCTCCTTAGCATCTTATCCTTCCATTTCCCACTCTATCTTAGTAGACCTCCTCTGCACCTGCTTTAGTTTCAATTAAATTTTCTTGAGCATGAGTGCCCGGACTGGTATGTGGTATTCCTGAGCTGGGCTCCAAGGCCTCGTACAATATATGTCACTTAACCCTATAAATATCACTCATATAAACATGCTTGATTTCTACATTTCCCCCCTCAACAGGGTGGTCCACTCTCAGGGCTTTCTCGTTCCTTTTATTTTCCTAAGCACTCCTTGCGCAGTAATAAAAATGTACAGACTCAGTGGGGATCTGTTTTAACTTCAAATGTGCTGATTCAGTTCAAAAACCATTAATTCAGCCAGAATCAGGGCCATGGGGTGGAAATCCTTTTCCAGTTAAAACAGAGGTGAGAGGGACAGCCTTTGGCAGGCTAGGAAATAAAGTGCATTAGAAAAACATTGCAGGACATCAGAAAGTGGCTATTGAGTGGGCTATGTTAACAGAGGACAAGGGAGTCTTGGACATTTCACATCAGGATGGGATGTCTCCACAGGAGATCTGCTTGGATTTGAGCAAACTTCTGGGGTTTGGTGCATGTGAGCATTTTATTTCTCTAGTCTGTGCTGTGCTGGAATGGTCAGAATGGTCCCTGCTGGACCTTCTATTGACTGAGCACACAAAGCTAGTCAGACAGGCTGGTCCTGTCTCCAAAAATCCCACTTTAACCACGAGGGCAAGAGGATGCAGAGAAATGCAAAGCAAACATAAACAACTGTGTTGCTCAGGCTGTAGATCAGTGCTCCTCCCCTTTGTGTGGGTGCCAGTGAAAACAGCTTTTGCCCCTCACTCCCACTTTGTACCTGGGATAAGCAGGAAAACTACGCGTGTCAGGAAGGCATCAGCACCAAAACACAAAATAAAATGACCCACCAGCAAAGGATTTCCCCAAGATATTTGACCAAAGGAAAACACAGGCTGAACATCAGGAGAAATTTCCTAAGGCTATGATGCATTAAACTGTGGGATCACCTTCCTGGAGGAGCGGTGGGAACCATGAAACCAGCCACTTACAGCCCTGTAAAACATCCCATTGGTGCCAGCGTGATTTCAGTTCAAGGGAGCTGCACTGAATCATCCACCATGCCTTTTCCAACTCTTACTCCTAAAAATCAGACCCAAGAAGTACAAAGAAAGAAGGGCAAACAGTGATGTCAATTTGCTGAAGAAATACAAGCTTTTCTACATTATTGTATGTCGTAAAACCCTTGTGCTCGCACTGTATACTTAATCTTGATATTTCAATGCCATCCACAAAGAAATTCAGGCTTAACCCTGGTAAAAAATATTGTGCAATTGGGTGCAGTTTATTCTTTATATTTTAATAGCTATAGCAAAACTCCACTACTAACTAGTAAAAAAAGAAAAAGAAAAAAAAAAAGGAAAAAAATTTAAAAGTTGAATGTGTTTTACAGCTATGTTGTCATGGGAAAGCTGTATTTCAAAGTAAGGGCATCAACAGCAGTGAAATGAGAAATTTTTAAGCATTTTAAACATTTTTAATGCAATGTTGAAAAAAAAAACAACTCTTCACCAAAATGTCTTTGCCAGTATTTTAGCTAATAGGGTTGCAGTGTGTAAAGGAAGGGTTCTGACGCCTGCACAGGCCACCCAATACTGAGCTGCTCCTCAAGTGTCTTGAACTCTAAGTGTAAATGGAAAAAACATCTAAAATTAAGCATTTCTCCTGGAGGAACACATTGCTGATAAAGCAAACCTTCCCATAGGACAAGCACACCTGCTGGAAGGTAGAGAGACATTTTTATGTGTGGGATTTTAACTTGAGATAAAATACTTTTCACGGGCAGTCATATGGAAGACAGCTGGCCAAAATTAATAACAGAGGAATTTGTGTCCCTTGGGAAATTCTGAGGTTTCAAAAAATATGATTTTTGACCTAAGTTGGGACAAACAGTTTAGTGCTCGGATTTTTTTGTTGTTGTTTAATGACATATTCCCAAATAAAAAACTGTATTTCTTTTCACTTTACCACTTTGACTTTTGTTTTATTTTTACATCATTCTAGAAGCCCAAACCATCCATTACACCACGCTGTTTCCTTTCCTCATACTGTACATTACATTGACAGGCATAATCCCCACCCTTTTTTAAGATTCCTGTTAAACCAGCTAAATGTCTTTGTGAAACTCAATATCAGGAACAACAAGGATCCCTGCCCTAAGCTGAGGCAACAATGGTTTTTGACAATTATTTTTCAAATGTGCCTTTAAAAGATGGACATAAGAGACTAGAGCAGGGGGAGAAGTGCCTGGCACAGTCTGAACAACCCCAGGGAACATGATTGTTCCTGAAAAACCTGAACTAGCTCTTAGTCTGATGGCTGGCAGGCAAAGGGCCTGGCACAAGCCTGTTATCACTCATGGTTTGTTTTTTTGCTGTGGGCAGGGAAGCAAAACTTCACAAAGGAAAAATATTTTACCCAGAGAGCACCTGGTTTCTCCCCAGCTCAGAGATCCCATGTTTTAGGCCAAATGCTTGGACCAATTTGGGTATAAATGTAGAACAGAAATACAACAATACTGTCAGAAGGAGATGAGGGGGAAAAAAAATAAACAAAACCCACATGTTAATATTTTTAACAATTTCTCAGCAAAAGCTTGGATAATGTTGATGCACTCTAGTAAATGTTCCCAGTTATGCCAATCAGTGTGGTCTGGTAGAAAAAGACGACTTTTCTACCAGAAAACACTGATTGGAGTAACTGGGAACTAGGAAAAAAAAATTACTTACTCTACCATGAAATCTCTTAGGTTCATTATTTATTTGGATTCAGTTGTGATGCTTTGTGCTATGGAAAATTTCCTGGATTCAACATCCCTCTAACCTGCCCCATTGAAACTAGATAATTACTTGGACAGCTTTAGCCCCTGCTGCCCCAAGTGTCCAGAGCTGTGTCTTTGAAGTAGTTCTAAACTCCTGACCAAAGCAGCTCCTTTCACCAAACTTATGTCTCACCTTTATCTCCAGAAACACACACCTCCAGTGGATAACTAAATTCACCAGGGAGAGGAGTAGAGAATTGCTGCCTGCTCTGGGAGTCAGACCCTTGCTCTCACATACCTTCTGCCTACACTGCTTTAATTTCCCCACTATGTCCCCCTCTGTTTATTCTATTTTCTGCCTCTTTGTCTTTCATCTCCAGTGTTTGCAGACCCTCTTTCCTTTTCCAGCCTCTCTCTTCCTCCCATCATTTCCCCTAGCTCACTCCTTCCTTCCTTCCTTTCTTTCTTCTTTCCTTCCTTCTCGGCACTCTCCTGGAATTTCTATTCTCTCTTCTCTCCTCCCTCTCTTCCATCAGGACTTCCCCTAATGCTGGAGGAGGTACCTAGTCTGACAGGGGTAGAGAGGAGGAGGACATGCCATGTCCAGAAAAATCTGAGATGCAGACATCCTGCTTGCCAGGGGACCATTCACAGATACTGCTTCTGCTGCTGCTTTCAGTCCACAGGTACCAGCTGTGTGGATTGTCACACAGGAGTGGGAACACCTAAGGGGTCCTGGGAGACACAGCATAGAGTTCAAAGGCTGCAGACCTTGACCTGTGTGCTTGCAATTTTCCTTTGAAACCCAAGAGAAAGAGCCTGTGAAAGTGAGTGGTGCATCCTACCCCAGCCTCCTCCTTTGTTACAGCCCTGAAAGTAACTGACCTTGGAAATATCAAAATTCCTTTCCCCCTCCAGAATTCTCACTCACATTGGCTGCCATCAGAAAGCACAGCTGAGACCACTGAAATCTATCACACCTGTGACCCACACTGGATGGGTGGGAAAGCTCCTCCAGCTGAAGAGGCCAGTGTAGTAATGTGCTACCTTATCTCTAGTGCCACCGACTTCAGTCTATTTAATTTTCCCTTTGATTTTAATATAGATTTATTGAAAACAACAGTTATCAAAACAAACTGCACTGGCAAATTGGTGTTCGTCTGTAGCTGTACAAGCACCTATAAAGCTGCCAGCGTATGAAATAAATGGTGCTATATGGGAGGTCAGTTATTGCAATAGAAGTTCCCCAAGGATTTGCACTGGGCAGTTTAATATTTTTCTTATTACCCTCTTTTCTTTTCTACTATTTATGTCTCTCTGTTTAAATTTAAAGCATACAGCCATCTGCCGAGGCAAGCATCTCTGATAAAATCATCTCTGGTAAACCTTTTCATGAGGGGCTTCCCTCAGAGTGCCAGCAAATACTGTTGTGTCTCACTTAAAATGCAGGCAAATGGAGACAGGGAGGCCAGTTTTTCCAAGGGTTTGCCAACTAGGCCAGCTCTTTTTTCCCCCCTCCTTTTGAAAAGGCTTGTCCTTACCTCATGCTCCTTGAAAGAACCCTACTGATTAAAGCCCTGCTTCTTGCCACGTTATTTAACCTCCATTTAAATTCTGTGGCTGTATCCCACCTTACACACATCATACCTGGTATCTGTGGGCTCCTCCCTACACACGGTTCTAAAAAAATCAAATCCAATCATAGTCTAAACCTGCTCATCAGAAGAGATAAAAGGGTTTCTGTACTGATCTCCACATCAGGAGAACACAAATCAAATAACATAACTGTCAGATGAGGAGACGGGGTGTTTAAATGCCTATAGAAACAGGAACTCTAATTACAGAAACATCTATAATGTAACTAATATTATTTACATTAGAGCAATGCTAATCCAGATGAGGGTTAATGTCCCTGCTCCTAAAACATTACAGTTTAAATAGACACGAGACTGTGAGAGGATGGAAGGAGCATCAGCATGCTCATCCCTGCTTGAAGATCAGGGTTGGAGGCAAACTCCTCACGATAGAAGAGGATGAAAGTGAGCCAAAATGTGCAATAATGAAGATAGGTTTAGTTGCAGCCAAAGTGAGCAAGTGACTTGCTCAACCTCACACGAGCTGCCTGGGGGGGTGGCAGAAAATGAATAGAAACCATGGATGGCTTATATGAGTCTCTTGCTCACAACAGCATTACTCGGCAGTGGGCAGTGCTTGGATCTCACTGAGTCCTGACTGTGCCCTGCAAACATCCAGTGCACTGGGAACGAGCACCTACTGCCACTTCCTAAAGTCAGGCTGTGGGTTTTTAGACCAGGCTGCTCTGTGTGGACCTTTTTCTTCATATGAGAGGCACAAGCCATCACTTTGGTGGCTCCAGGGAACCAGGCATCTTGCTTTGGTTGACAGAGACGATGGAGAGCAATAAAGTGCTCCATGCCCTGGACTGATTCACTGGTCATCCCGTCAACGTGCAGACAACCCACCACATGCTCAGAATTGAACCTTTGGGCCTTAAAGTCTGCACCCTGGAGGAACTCACTCCAGGTGAAAATCCTCCTACTCTTTAACAGTCTGTACCAATTGGGTGCAAAACATGCAAGTGCTTTGTCCCTTACTCACTGTAGTGTCCAGCTCTGACAGCTGTTTCCCAGCTTCACAGAGTGCTGATGAGAGGACATAACCCTCCTTCTCCATCCTGCCCCTTCCCAGTCTCTTCTTAGTGCAAAAGCTCAATATTCAACATATGCAGCTACCAGCAGTTTAGAGACCATTTGTGGTCCTTCCTGTCTGACCCAAGATACCCCACTACAACCTAGGGTTAGAAATTACCTGTTTAGACCATATTCCATTGGATGTGAATTGCTGAAGTGAGGTATAAAGAGAAAGGGCAAGTATGAGCTTCTCTAGATAAAGCTACTGCAATATTAAATATAGCCCTGATCCCTTAAAGGATCTCAAACATCTCTCATCCCCTTCAGAAACTTCCTGGAAGAATAGCAGTCCTACACACCTAAAATGAGACAAAAATCTGCATTTGGAGGGAAAGGATCCACACAATTTGGCACTGGACCCAGCAGGTTTCCCAGGGCTCTGGTAGCAGTTCAGCACAAAAGGGAAAGCCAGCAGGTGAGCATTAACAAGCCTGAATGACACATGCAGCCAGATTGTCTGCTTTGCTGACAATTGATGCCATCCCTATTACTGGAAAAATCCTGTAAGCATGCTTCCCTAATGCTCAGCAGCTTATTGCTTTGGATAGCCAGTTTCTTGTCATGGCTTACAGCTTCTGTGAGCTGGTGTAAAAAGGCTTGCTGTCCCCAAGTTTACTGGTGGAGGCAGTCACTGCACAGCCAGCATGTGCCTCTCCAACCATCTTGTATGCTTTGGGATTCTGGAAAGTAGCAAGTGTATTATTAACACTTCTCTGGCACAGCTAGAGAGACTGTCTTCTAGAGAAGCTCACCATTACATCTCACTGCTGAGCATCAAATACCAGACAAGGGAGAGAGAATCCCACAAACAAGACCTTCTGAACCAGGGGAAGCACCAACGATTTCCATAGGTGTTCCTCTAAACAGGACCAGTAGGAGTCCAGGGCTGAGGTATTTAAGTTGGACAATTTATTCTTACCATCTCAAGGAAGAGTAAGTGGGGAGACTGGGGACAGCAGCTACTGGACAGTAGAACTGTGCAGTTTAGCACAGCAGCCTTGGGGCAGGCAGATGATGGCTAAAGGAGTGGATCCAGGCAGGCAGGGACTGCAAGTAAGGATCTGCTACAGAAACAGTTGACCAACAGAGTGCTAGAGCACTCCCCTTGTTTATGCTGATATTCCCTCTTCACTCACTCTCAATTTCTTTTCCTTTCACTCTTGAAATGTCTCATAAGGAAGGACATGCAATTTGCCTCTCCTGGCAGAGGAGATATGACACAAGTGTGTGGTTTCACATCTTTACATCCTTCTTACATCCTCCACCTACACTCAGAAGTACCCTGTAGCTGTAATGGGTAGGCAGAGCAGAGATGGCAGTGAGAGGAAGGAACAAGAAGAATTGGAGGCTGAGGCAGAGCATCACTGTGAATCATTGCAATTTCCTCTGATCCTGTTTTATCATTGGGGGTGGGAATGTAAAAGATGCAGAACCTGTGTGAACAAGGTCAAATTAAATCACATTTCCAGGCTGGGGAAATTACTTTTGCCTGCAGCAAGAGAGGTGCACAACACGAATGAAGGAGGGGAGGTTCATGCCACCAGGCATGCTGTATCCAGCTATTGCAAGACAGAAGGAATTTATAATTAGCCCACTGAAATATATCCCTGCAGGATTTCAGTGGAGGGAAGAATCATGCCAGTTGGATGTGTAACAGAAAGACCAGCTGAGATCTGATTCCAAACCTTATGGGAGGCAGCTCATCCTTATCTCAATGAACATGTGTTTCTGTCTAATGGGATGACATTACTCAACAGGGTCAACTACCCACACGCTCTGAAGACGTAAGAGAGAGACACTGAACATCTCCAGGACAATTCAAATGTGACAGCTTCAAGAACATAACTGGGAGAAAGACCCAGATGCTACTGAAGTTCAAGATTTCCTACAAGAGCATACAAATTGTCAGGTCTGTTTAACGCCCCTTGGTCCCTTACCACTGTCTCTTACTGTCACAGCCTGTGGAGGGAGAACAGTGCTGTGCATGGGTGGCTTGATGAACTGCTGCAAGGGTGGATGCAAAGGTGTCTCCTGAAAACCAGCCTGGAACGCAGGACTGGACGAAGTGACCTTTCACATATTTCACATACAGCAGGGAGAAATTACTACATGCAGCCTGACTGGATATACATGATGCATTGCAGGCACCTGGGAATTTGGGCATTTGCCTTAACCAACTCACTGTCTCACTGCTAGCAAAGGAAAGTGGCTGACATGGTGAGTGCAGGTGAAGGCTCTCAGCTGTGAGATGCCCAGGTTGGGGTGTTGCCATGACATTTTTGAATTTTGACTAAAGTAAAAAATGCAGGAGTGGGGAGATGGACCAGACCTAGAGCTCACCTAATCCATGTCTTCTTACCCCTGGTGCCAGAGGAAAGAAACTTTGCAAGGGAAAACTACACTGGCAGGACAAGACATTCCCTGTGCCAGTTTCCTCTTCATGGCAGCTGCTGGTCCAACCTGTGCTGTAAGGGCTTATGCCTCTTCCAAGTTTAATTGTTGTTACTTGCTCTTAAAATTCAAGCTATTCTTGTTATCTGAATCATTTTCTGAGTTACAGTAAGTTCTACTTTATTGATCCTATGGAGGGGTTGAGTCTGCAGGAAAACTGCAGAAGCAATATGGTGTTCCTCCAACAATCAAGGCAGGAATCTGACGGCACATGATTTGTAGGGCACTGGGACTGTGTGATGGGATATGAGGCATTTGAACTGGATGGTGGAAAAGGCTAGCTCAAGATAAAGCTGGGCCAAGATAAAGAAATTTTGAGTGTATCAGTTTCTGAACAGGCTCGTGTCTGACAGAAAGCTGGCTTGTTGCACGTATTTGCCTGCTTTAAATAATTTACTGCTCGAGTAATGTGAGCTGGATTAAAGGACAAGAGAGGGGCAAGAAAACAGAATAGGAAATGCATGTGAGAAGTGACTTGTGAGAAGGACTGGTAGAAAGAAGATAGATGTTTCTCAGAGGAAGATGGGTAATTTCCTGGGAGAGGAATAGTGACAGCCAGGCACCAAGTCCTGGAATTCAGCAGCGGGAGTTTATTTCTGTAAGAAATTAAAAAAAAAAAAAAATCCAAAATTTTAAGAAGAGATTGTGAAAATGGGCACTGGAGCCAGGTTTGGTGACTGAGGTAAGGAAGAGCTGAAGCTCTGAAGCACATCAGCCTCTCAGAGAGGGAAGGGATGATCCTGAGGAGCGACGCTGGGTTGAGTCTGTCGCATCATCACCCCTCCTACTGCGAGTTCCCTGACAGGTGCCTCAGAGCTGAACTCTGCTGGGGCACCACTTGTGCTGGGGCAGAGTGCAAGGCAGCTTAGGCAGGTTGGATGCTCATGGGCAGCGTGGCAGCCACAGGGATAGGCTTTCCTCGTGCCATGTGCTTGCTGGGGCCACACTGCCATGGGACCAGGATAGGGGGGTTCAGCATGGAAGTCCCAAGCCTGACCCAAATTCCCAGGGAGAGGCTGGTTAGGCAGAAACTCCTGCTCCCCCATCCTGCCACAGGAGGGGTTTGCTTCGCTGGAGAGGAATCTTTGCACAGAGTTCTGCACAGCACAGAGGGGATGGAGAGGGAGAAAGCTGTTTTGCTCTGCTCTCATCTGAACAGAGACTGGTTTGTATTTCAGCTGGGATTTTTCTCCCTTCAGCTTTAATCCCCAACTGCTATTAAACAGACAGATCAGTCTAGAGGAAGAAAGTATTTATTTATTTGGTTATTATTATTTTTTCTAGAGAGGAATACCATCTTGTTGGCATGACAACGGTGCTGTGGGCCACCATAAACACTGGATCATTAGCACCAATGCATTGGGCCATTATGTAGGCTTGGCCATGAGCACGGCTAAGGTGTGTGAGTTTATGGTGCAATCCCATTCATGTGACAGCATGGGAATTATCACAGCAGTCACAGTAGTGAGCACTACAGCTGATGCTGAGGTCCAGCCTTGTACAGAATTACTTGCTGCATTGGCAGAAAGCATTTTTCCTTTGAAAGAAGGCAGGCACAAAGCATAGGATGGAAGTCACCCATGGTGTGTGGGCTGCCTCACATCTAATGCAGTTCCTGGGATGGACCACAAACATCATAATAGTCAGCACTTTAAACTCCTAAACAACATCCTTGTGTGTTATGCAGTATCATGAGAAAATGCACATGCATATAAGACACCAGGGTATTTTCTTCTAAGAACAGGCAGTTCCCACCACTACAGATGTGCAGGGTGCTCAGCATGGCCCTGAATTACATGCACAATCTGTATGTTCTTGGGGAAGAGCAACTTGTCTTCCTTTTTACTGTAAAGCCCCATTTCAGCTTATACATCTGTAGTAGATATTAATAACAATCATGCTGCACTTGGCTGCTGCAAATTCTGACTGATGAGAGCAGCCCTAACTCACACAAGTTTCCAATTGATTTTATCTCATGTTAAGCTCTAACTAATCACACCAGAGAGCTGCCTTAAAAGCTCACTAGATCTGTCCTGCTCAGGTTTGCTTGCCTGGCTAAAAGGGGAGGTGGGTATTTTTTTCCCATCCTCTGTTGAATTGGGCTTCCCCGCTGAAATGGGAAGGGAGGAGGAGGAGCCTGGAGCCACGGGTCCAGGCTGTGGAGGTAGTGCTCCCCTGCCCCAGGCTGTGCAGCTTGTTTGGGCCCCAAAAACAAACCAAATATTTTTCCTGCATTACAGGCACATCAAACACAAATAAATAAGAAGATCAAAGTGTTGCTCACCCCATGCACTTTCTGTAGGCCAAAGCAGGAGCCACCACTCTGAACTGCTCTCGGACATGGCTCCAGCTTCCCCTGGCTTCTGTGGCACAGTTCAATAGCTCTGCCTTAGTTTTGCTTGATCCCATTAATGATAAAAATGACAAACACATATGCGTTGCCTTTATAGCTATTTCACGCTTTGACATGATCCCAGGCAAGTTACCTATGCTGTCAGCGTGATGGATGGTGCACAGAAGGGGGGTTGGACAGGTGTAGCTCTTCTCACAGGGAAATATTTTTCCACACCATTAGCCTGTGGAACTCCTAGCAACAGGATATTGCTCAGAGAGGGATTTAAAAAAGCCCTGAAAAAAAGAGTGGATGCTTGTACAGAAAACAAGTGTCCAGGGCTGTAATCAAATCTTAGAAACAGTTGATAGAAAAGGGTGTTGCTGCAAGCATGTGCTCAAATCACACACTGTGGCTACCAGAGTTTTGGAGAGAATTTTCCTCAAGAGTCCGTGTCCCAGAAGTGCCTCTTTTAGGGCTCTAGCTGTGTTAGGCTTCAGCTGTAGAAATGATAATGTGGTTGATGTTCACATAAGAGCAGTCTTCCTAAAACAGTTGATATAGTTACTTGTCTGACATCTGCCATCCAGTGTACAGCCTCTTCTTTTGGAGGAGGAATTTTCCAAGGGGAAGGTTGTATAGGAAATGATACTGCAGGACAATGATATATAAAGAATACATAGTACTTGTTTGCAAAATCCCACGCGTGGTGTCGGTTCTGCTGTAAAGATTTGGTGATGAGCAATGTTTAAAATTATGCTGGGATCTTGCAGCGTGTTATGAAAAGTAAAACCAAGAGGTTCTTCTGTGTTAGTCAGCAGACTTTGGAAGAGACCTAGGTGATGGTGATGATAGTGATGCTGATAATGACAACGGTGATGATGATTAAGAAGAAGAAGAAGAAAACTAGTTTATCTCTCAGGCATAGAAAATTTTTGTAGGCTGAAGAAAATTTTCTTACTACTAGTCATATGAGTCAACAAGTCATTTAAAGGACTGTTTTCTCATTCTGGGAAGACTAGTCACTGAGAGTGCGCCAGCTCTAAATTTCAATTTTCTGGCAGATAGGATGATTTCAGCTCTGCCTCTGCCAGATTCTTCCTATGAAGAGAGAGGGCTCTGGCAGAGGGCAGCCACAGATGGCTCAGAAGATGAAGAGATCCCATATTAGCTCTCCTGAGCTCTGGGACAATCCTTACACCAACCACTAGAGTAAAGCCCAGATCAGCTGCTAAGACCAGAATAATGCTCCCAAACTCATAGGTCAATCTTCATCTCAGATGTCCTTGCTAATAGCATCAGAGTGAGACATGGCTAACTGCAGAGCCTCCAAGCTCCTGTCCTCCTGGAGTGTAGCCACCAGCTTAAGGATGCTTAAACCAGGGCCACAGCTCTGACAAAACCAGGGGATAAAATCATTTGGACAGCAGGGACTTCTGGCACTGGCAGCCCCGGCCAGCAGCTCCTCCCCGGAGTGGCCGCTGTCGCAGCGGCGAGGGCAGGGTGGCGGTGGCACGCAGCTGAGACGCGCTGGCTGTAGCCAGCAGAGGGCATGGACATTACACACGGCAGCCAGCCACCCACACCCCGCTGGGAGCGACTGCCGCCTCCGAGACTAACTGCGAGAAAAAGTTTAGTTTTAATTAGTTAAGTAATTCGTTCGCCGTCTTTCCACCTTCCACCCATACTGCAGATGAAGGGATGAAAGGAATGGTCTGGGTCTAGCTGTAGGTGGTGATGGTGCCAGTGGCTTCAGGACGTGGTTCCATAACTGGAGAATTTCAGCACTTTCTTGGGGTGTCATTTTTTGGGGGACCGAATAGGGCACACAACAGGGCAGCTCCCAAAAAATGCAACTCCCTGTCACAGGACCCCAGTGTGCTGCAGGTGGACATGCAACACAGTCTGCCCGTTGCTTTCTGCAATTGCTGCTACAGCTTGTCACATTTCTCAATCTTATTTTGATTGAGAAATCAAAATAAGATTGACAATGGCAGCTAGAGGAGATAATGATGGGTGAGGGGGTCTCTTGTTTTAAGGATGCACATTGGCACTGTAAGAATACAGCAGACTTCCAGTCAAGGCACTGTTCATGGTGGAATTTACATGTGTACTTGACTTTATGTATTATTAGTAATCCTATTGAAATCTGTATGTGTAAAGTTAAGTGCATCCAATCAACCCTGTAGGTTCAGGATTGTATATATTAATTTAGACTTCAGTATTGAGAACAGTGTTTGCAATGGGAAGGGACAGCACTGTGATAGCCTGTAACGATCTCAAATTTTGTTTTAATATTAAGTGAAAAAAACCCCACAACTGGAGGTGTACCCTATTACTCTTAGAGATGAGCAATACAGTAAAAGTTAAATCAGATGTTCAAAGTTATTTTAAGGTCCAAATAATCAGTGTAGCATATATATTTCAGTGGAAAATTTTCCTATGGGCCTCTGTGCATATCACAGCTCCATAGTGGTGCATGAGTCCATGTTTATGGATCCATTTTCAGGATCAAAATCCTCATTAGTAATACAGATTAATGGTAATTACAAATATAAATAACTTGAGTGTATCTTCTTATTTTCCTCTGAAGACATTGCTCACAGAAGCTAGCTAAATGCCAGATTTGTTCCCTGAATCCAAGCTGTATTAAGTTTGTGTGTGACGATGCAGTAACATAAAGTTAAATAAAGCTGCCTTTTTTTTCCAAGCCTCAAAACACGGAGCTTGGTTCTCAGCTAGCATAAATTGGACACTGGCGCAGGATTCAGATCCCTTTTTCCATACTAAGAAACTGAAAGAGTAAAAAAAATTGCTTTTTGGCTAAGAACAAAAGAAAGAAGTTTAAATCTGAGGGATCATTTTTCATGATGTTGTAAGTACTGAAAATACAGATTTATAATAAGAGCACTTTTTTTCCCCTGGAATTCTGTAATTTTGATGGTGAAGCTGTAGCACAAGCTGGGCTGTGACTGAATGTTTTCTCCAGGATCTCTGGGAGATAAGGGATGGTTTTTAATGTGGTTTCCTGAAGTGTGTCAAACTCTGATGTTATTTAAAATGTGGTTCATCTACACTACCCTGTGGAATATTTACTGAAATCCTGAACTGTTGATGCTTTTGGTGAGAAGCACGCTGCAGGATGAGTGCCTTGGAAATGTGTGTGGTGCCAGCCAATTCAGGTCCCCAGACAAATAGGCAGGACTCAGGTGTTGAGATATGTCTCTATGCACAGCCTGTGGGGTAGCTGTTTCCAGAGAGGTGTTTGAAATCACCAGTGCAAAAAAATTGTAACTTTGGTCAATCAGAGGGTAACTACAAGGTGTTGTTGATGAACAAAATACATGTACAATAATGTTTGCTCCAATTTGTGAGAGATTTTTACCTGGACTATCCAAATGCCAGTTTTTACACAAAGCAGAAAAGGAGTTCTGGAATCTGAGCCCACATTTACCATTGTGCCATGGCTGATCCATGGGAGAAGGCAGTGCTTGCTGCCTGCTTTGCCATCCTCCTTGCTCTTGCACATGGTGTGCAGAAAAGCAGCAGTGGAGCAGATGCCTTGAAGAGAGGCAGGCTCTTTTTGGTGGGTATCATCAGCCTCTGAGTGGCTGAGCTGCAGGCAAGAGCAGGCAACAGGGCTTCTGGTGGTTGTGTCAAGAAAGTACATGAAGCTCCTTCACCCAGGTGCTCTCTTCCTGAGTTCAGAAGCTAGAATGCACACTGTTTTACTTCTAAATTTAAGTGTGAAAATAAGGAAGTCGTTTATTATTATTATTAACATTTCCAAAGATTTTATCATTCAAAAGTCATGCAAGCACTCTGTATTAGACCTGTCTCTGAAATGCTGCAGGGAGGATGGGTGAGTTTCAGTGCAGCAAGAAGCAAACCATCACGATCTGCACTCAGTTAAGGCCTGAGGACACACTTCGTGTTGTGCCTGTGGACATTTTTATAGTGGCTGATGCATTCAGTGATCCTGGAGTAGCAGGTAAAGCCAGCCTATATACTTTAGTGATGAGTCACTGCTTACACAAAAGTTGTTGGATGACACAAGCATGTGATCCCTCTTGCTGTCATACACAGAATACAGCCCAAGTGGTTGATGATGCTGATGGACAGGACTTCTTTTTTCAGCGTATGTCACATAGTACAATTGTATTTTGAGAATGCCAGTGCAGAGTTAGAGAAGCGCCATAAAATGCTGCCCATACTATTTTTAAGAACAACTTGGAATTATGTAGCAGTTGAAGAAAAAACACCCAACATTTTGCTCTTGAGCAAAATAAATAAGTCTACTGGATCAATGTTTGGTGTACTTCACAAGAAACAACAAGACAAGTGTTTCTTTTGAGTCTCCATCTAAAACTGGCTCTTCCCTTTCCTATGACAGGCAGTTTTTGCTCGGGACACTCCTAGGATTGGCAGGGAAGTTGCCTGTGGCCGAGGTGGAGTGTGTGTGCAGAAGGGTTTGTGCAGAGCTGCGACGTGCATCCAGGAAACATTAAAATAGCAGTGTGAGTGCCGTGCGTGCGTGCCGCAGTTGGGAAACACTGGGAGTGTTAAGTCCCTAATTTGCTCTCTGGCTGTGCTGTGACTAAGGCAAGTTTGGGGATGATGCCCACCCCTGGAAATCATGCCCATCCCATGCCAGAAGATGCCGCAGGGTACGTGAGGGAAGGCTGCGTCCCCATGGACATCCCGAGGGGAGTCGGCCGCCCCAGGGCCGGAAGGGTACGGGGCTGCCCCGAAGCGGGGAAGCTGCTGCTCGGGGGGCCCAGCAGCGTCCCGCTGCAATTTGGGAGGGAGCTGCACGGTGGAAAATATGACCGATGCCAGGCGGGTGGGCGAAGCCAGCACGGCGGGGCTGGGAGGAGAAGCGGCGCCCCTGGGAGAGGAGCAGCCCCCGACGCCCAGTTTGGGCAACTCCGGGGACCACGGCTGTCGGGCAGCCGGCGGGTGGGCGCCGGTCCTGGACTGCATTTCCCATACTGCCCGAGTGCCCTAATGTATGCAGTGCTCAGCCCGGCTCGGTGTGTGTGAGAGTGTATGTGTGCGTGTGTGTGTGTGCGCGCGTGTGTGCGTGTGTGTGTGCGGCGGGAGCCCCTCGGAGAGTGGAGGCTCATTCACTGATGAGAGCCGGCACTGAGAGGCAGCACTGCTCCTTCCCTCGCACCCCCGCCGCCTCCCGCGCTGCTACATG
>VYZP01024486.1:4304-32378 GCA_013400635.1 Hypocryptadius cinnamomeus
CATGATAAAAGCTTAAAGCACATTTTTAAGCATGGAAACAAGAGCATGTGATTTATTTTTAAACATGGCAATTCTTTGGCCTAACCCTAACAAAACGTGTCAGTATTTGCCACTTTATAAACATTTCTTTTTCTTTTGTGCATATGTTTCCTGTAGGAAATTCTCCTACTGTAGATCACTCACTGGTTTCAAAGACTACAGCTCCACCATGAACAGACATATCTTCAAGCCTATGAAGTGCTCATGAAGAACCACATGCCTGTGCAAGAAAAAAGGCTTCTTCTGACATTTATAAGACCACACAAAAAGCCACAAAATACTGAAGTACATTTTAAACAGTGTTGGAGAAGATAAATCTTGCAGGCTGTTGACAGCCTGTGCAGGAGGTCACAGAAGAGATGAGATCAGTTGTGGGATCCAAGTTTGAACCAACAACTGTTTCCTGTGCTATAACCATGAACCCCTGGAAAGTGAGGGGAACATGATGACAACAAGAGATGAAAATGAAGAATATTAATTACCAAGAACATCTCAACACAAGACTGTGTACATACTTTTGCCTGTGATCATATGCAGAATTTATTAGGAAGAACAATGACATTTCTGCCCAATGGAATATTTGTTAGAATTTTAAAATTTTTTTTTAATGTTCTGCTACAGTCTATGGCAGTGAGCCAACTCAGCCTAATTTCTTCCTGTAGGGAAGGATCCATCTAAATTCTTGCACAGTGCAAGAGCTAATGGGACACAATGCCAGACTTAAGAGCAAGCATTTATAGTATTGAAAACTGATTTGAGATTTACAGATAGCAAGTGGAATCTTGATTTTAACAGGGCATTGAATAAAGTGCCATTATCAAATACATAATTCCTACATGGTGTAGTCAGCATTTTATATTTTGCATGGTCTTTTTCAGAACACAGTATTCTGGTGGCAACAACAAGTTTTCTTGAAAGTCTGTCTTGGCTGGGATGAAATTAGGAACCTGCAGTATGTGGAGCAAGCAGAACTTCACAGGGACCTGACAGAAAGCCCCAATTTTTAAACCAAGATCCTCTACATACCAAAAACTAAGCCCATCAAAAAAGACTTGTATGGGTCAGCTCTATTACCTGCTGGCCGGCTACAAATACTGAGAGTCTCTGCTCTTGGAGAAACCCAGAAGCAGATTTCCTCCCTGTTTAGAATTAATATTTCTCCTTTCCAGAAGTAATATCCCAAACCAGGATTTGGGATAAAGCAGGTGAGAGAAAAAAACACCTAGTGCTATTGTTTTTACAGAAGGAGGAATATATTACCTATGAAAGAAGCCTAGTGTTTGATAAATGTAACCATTCATTGCCATCAAGTGACCAGGGCAAGAAACTCACCTGGGTTGAATTTTTTTTTTCTGTGAAGGAAATAAGGGTTCAGAAGCAAAAACCACTATATCAAGATACAAACTTTCCACTTTAAGCAGCATCACAACAGCCCGAAAGCTGTGTAAGAGTAGCACACACCACAGAACGTTTTGTGAGGAGTGCTGTTAAGTGGTTTTCCTCAGGAGCTTCCAATTAGGAGAGGAAAGAGCACCAGGAAGTTTTCCCCACTTCCAGACTGAAATTTAGATTCTTCTTACTTGCTAAATTCCTTCACAGGCATGAGGTAAGGAGATATTTAATGGAAAAGAAGCTTGCTTAACAGTCTTCATTTTCTCTATCTGTCAAAGATACCTTTCTGCGTGCAGATGAAAGGAAAACCAAAAAATGCCAAGGATTCTCAAAATACCACATGCAACTGGAACACATCAAGTGTTAGCTTAAATCTTAATAAACTTGAGAAGGAGGCACATGGTGAGTTAGTGGTGCTCAACAAATACACAGTAAGAGGATCACTTGTCAGAACACAGGTTTTAAGTGACAGGAAATAAGGATGAATTATGCTTAAAGAAATGACCCCAATGACTTTTGCCTTATTCATATCCTTCTGATTCAAGGTTTATCTGCATAACTTACTCCATAAGCTTAAACACAGACTGGAAGGTATTTGTTCTACTTCCTAGTCTGCCAAAGCAGACTATCAGATTCCACAACAAGATTAAACTTAGGTTTCTTTAAGCAGGCATTCCACAATAGGCACAATCTGACTCCACTGCAAAGAATTCAGAGAGTTGGTTTATTTTCTAAATGTGGATCAAACAATACTTAAGAATTCTAAAATCCATAATGTCACCTCATTCTTTAAAAACTTTAATTCAAACTTCTTCTCTGTGCTTATTTATTCTGAAGTTAAATAAAGCGCCAAACAAAAATTCAAAGCTTTGTTCTATTTTTTATGCAAGATTTATGGCCTTTTTCAGCAAAGTATCAATACACCATGAAATCATTACCTGTACAACAGGAAATATATGAATGAAATCCAGTCCTTGGATCTGATGTGGTTCCAAACGATGCGGACACTTCATTTTTGGTAATACTGACACGATTTTTTCAGTTAAGGCACTATTATAAAAACAACAAAAAGACAGATGTATATATGCTACAATTTTCTTTTGTAAATTACAGATTATTTTTAAAAACACAGCAGTTCAAAGACGCCCTCTAGTAACTTCCACTATATATAATGAAAAGCAATCAAAACAGCTTTTACAGGCACTATTTATATCATCAGTCTGTGAAGAGGTGATTAAGCCCCACCTACAGGCTCCTAGCTTGGAAATTCATTTAACTACTACAGAAAATTTCAAGATCTGCATGTCTGGACAGATAAAATACCCATATAAGATACACCTACAAACACCTTTGCATGTTATAGGGTACACACAACATGAAGAGACAGTAGCTTCAAGAACAGTTAAATTAAGTAAGAGATGTACACTCCAAGGACAAATGTAAGGACTTAAAACTTTATTTAGCAGAACTCCCAAAATAAATATTGATGTTACTCCTGAAACTTTTTGAATTTAAATACATACTGCACTTAAAAGCTAAATACACAGTGCACTTCACATACTTTTCAAGTGACTAAAATTGAATTTGCTGGCAGCAATCTCATTCTAGAGCTCAGTAAGAGCTGGTTAAGTGAAAGGATTACCCTGCCACAAGGGATCCATCTGCAAGAAACTCATCCTGTTTCCACTGAATACCTAATTTTAGGGCAAGAATGTTTTTGCAGTCAATGTTGGCAAGTACATTTTTAAAGCAGGTGTAACCACTGAGGATAAGAACCTTACTTGGAAAACCAAAGCTATTTTCCCATGAAGGAAAAAAAATGAACTGATCCAGTACTGAGTCACTGATATTTAGTACTGTCCAAATGGACAACTAAGATCCTGCAAGAACAAAAGGGGATCAAGAGATATGAGACAGTGACCAAAATCTGGGAATAGAGCTTGAAACACTTTACTTCCTAAAGGGAAGTGAAGCACAATCACAGCAAATGCCATTAAAACAAAAATTATTTATCCAATAGATGCAAGATCTCTCCTAATGTATGCTTCCATGTTTATTTCAGCCCAGCAATTAAATAACAGCACACCATCACAATGGTGTAACACCATCACTTTGGAATAGTACTGAGGAAACACCACAGAAGCCCTGAGCCTCTACCAACACAAACATCACATGGACATCAAAACAGCCTATGCTCCTATGTTCTGAACACTTCAGATTTACAAATAAATTATTGTTGCTGTTTTGGGAGAGGAGCCTGGCTTTTGTTTTGCCAGTTTTGCATCCAGTCAGCAGGAAAAATAACAGAACATTTTGAGAACAACTTAGCCATTTCCTACCCTGTTGTTCTAAAAGATATAACAAAGATAAAAAACAACCACTACCATTTTAATTCCTAGTCTCTACTTAATTCTTTGCACTCAGCAATGCTTTATGTAGTTAGTTATCTATGATGATTTGAGTGTCTCCAAATGCAATTGCAATATCCACAAATATTTATTTTGAAAAGCCTTGCCAATGCTCTATGACTTTCAAGAAAACACAGAAAGATGTTCTTTTTAACTACACCGAGTAAATAAGTCTCTTCATGCCACTGTAACTTGTCAGGCTAAATTTATTTCCTGCAAATTTTAATTATGGCTCTTCTATCACAGACATACATAAAGAAATAATGGAGTTTAAAATGTGTTCCCTTTCCCAGCATAAACAATGTTTATAACCTCCCTGGCACAGAAATTATCTGGCTTATGAGCAAATTCCATGCATAAGAAATGAATCAAAACAAAATGTTCTCATTGGGTCACCCTGAGGAAGGAAATCCTCCTCCTCAGTATGGGGCAGGTAACTATTTTGGCAACAGTGACATGCTTTAAATTCTGTTTGCTGATGCCTACAATTCTAACCCAGAACCATAAAAGGGAGTCAGAGGTTATTTACACAGCAGAACTGCAGACACAGGGAACTTAGGGAAGGTCTTCTAATGTTGCACTCCAGCTTCCAGCAGCGTGGTCTCCCTCTGCCCTTTGCTTTGGCCTCTGCATCATCCCCTTGTGCCAGCACAAGCATCTGTACAGCTGCACAGAGAACTGGATCCAGGAATTCATTCATGTTAAAACTATTTTCTTTTTTTTTTTCTTATAGGTTTTGGTTTTTTGGGGTTTTTTTTGGTAGGTTTTAATTTGGATCAGTTCCCAATTCAGTTCAGTGTGGAGCCACATAAATGCTTTCAGTGCTTAGTAGGGATATAAGAACATGGCAGCCCAAAGGGAATAGCCCTTCCTTTTTTGAACTAAGCTTCTTTCTGGATTTAGAATTTGTGGAACTACAGTCTGAGAAACCCAGAAACCTGTGCAATGTTTTGTAAACAGGCAGTCCTCAAAAGCAGGAAATTTGAACTGAAACTCTTTCTTAGAAACACAGCAGGTAACTTCCCCCTCCCCACCCACTTTTTATTTTCTAAGAAGAAGAAAAATCCCCCACTTGCCATTTAATCAACTTACATTTTTTGACCAATAGTAGAGTTTTCCTGAAATAATAAATCCACATCGATATCGAAGCTGCAGGTAGTGATACACCACGTCATGCCTCCCACCACCTGGCAAAGGAGCAACAGCAGGGTCAGGGCCATTTTAAACTGAAGAGGTAAACTCAAATACATCTTCCAGGCTTTATTTATTTTAGAAACTACATCTCTGTAATCTCACCATCCTCAGTATCCTCTCTGCTCTAAGACAGATAACATAACCATACCAACTTTATACAATACTATACACAATACATGTGTACAAGAAGACAAAAACCAACTTAGCAGTTATTGACAGTCTAAATTTCTCTCTTAGCTTTATATATTAGTTTTGAAACAGCCCTCAGATTGAAAAAACCAACAAACAAACGGATAAAACACAACAGTATGTTACATGTCATGACTTCTAAAAAGTGACCATATCAATGTTTTATCAAGGATCATAATTACTGCAGTCTTATATTTACCTTTTTATATACATCTTTGCTACTATTATGTCTTACTGATACATGCAACACAAAGTACTAGACACAGCATCAGCACAGCAATGGAAATCCCCACCTCTGCAGAAATCTCTATTTCAGGCCCTATTCTGACATGGGCATATTTAAACTCCTGAGCCATTTCATCAACTTTACATAAATATTTAAAGACAACCTTGCATAAACATGTGCAAGATAACCTAAATGTATACAAATGCAAAGAAGAGAAAAAGGGATTAAATGTGGAGTAACTGGCCAATATCATGCAGCAAATTAGGAACTTTGGTTTCTAACAAGGCTTCTGACATATTCCCCCTCTCATAGTCCCCTCTATGAAAACCTACATATCCCTTTTGCATTAGCAGTGTGATCATTTTCAGTAGCAAGGCTCATTTCTGTAAGGTTGGGCCCTGTCATGAAATGGTAACTTTGCAATTGTATTTAAGTAGCTATAAGTGATTTCTACACATAAATGCAACAATGTTACATCCTAAGGCAGACTCCTTGAAACTTCCGTCTGTGAGCACAGACCCCGGAGCAGCAACTGTTAGCAATACCAAGGAGTTTGAATAAAATAAAATTGCATTGCAAAGTGAGGCTGTGCTATGATCAAAGGGAGAGCAGAAAACAGAAGAATCCATTTCAAGGCTGCTGTGGTTCTGTCTTTTCAAACCTTGGTTCAGGAATTTCTCACAGTCAGCATTAAAGCAATTCAGAAATCTCTCTTCAACCTGAACTTTGCTCACTGTTAGCATCACACACTTCCTGTCTAGGACAATGAAAGATTAACAAATATGACATTCTAAAGATATGTAAAAACAGCCCCAAAATAATCTCACCAGGCTAACTGTTCCATTCTTACACAGACACTTCCTCATTTCTCATCAATGTTGTTTTAAAAATTACCATGCTGTCTCCAAGTATCCAAATACTCCAAGTATCCAAAGACTAGCTATTCTAACTGCTGTTGGGAGAGAGAGGAAAATTCTCTGTACACAACTCTAGCACAGGCCATAGCACCCAGAAAAAGCAGACAGCAGCCAGTTTGCATCCAATTGTCTCCTCTAAAACAGGCCTTGCTGCACAAAATTGCCTTTCAAGACCAAGGAGGTCCTGTCTGTCTGAAACTAGGTCATTTGCAGAATTATTCACACAGGGAAGCCTCATAGGTTGCAACTGTCTTTTGTAAAGTCACCCAGAATTGCTAAGCAAACCAGTAAAACATATAAGCCTCTCATACTTAAAAGAGGGGTTTAAAATATTGTAATGGCCTCACCTTGTCAAAGGGTGATAACCCCTTGATTCTTGCTCGAAAATACCCAGCAGCCACCAAGAGTTCCAAGATTTCAGTCAACTTGATGTTTTGTTCCTCATCTTCTCTTGTTTCAACCTGACAAACAAACAACAAAACACTAATTCAGTTTTTCTCATCCATTTGAAGAATGAGCATTTTCCGAGCCTTGGCACAGACCACATATCAGGGGAAACCTGCCTTCCATTAGTAACTTGGTTGTTCATTTGAAAGACATTAAAGAAACAGGTAACACATTTCTACACGGACTTAACATCACATATTTTCACCCAGTTAAATACTTTAATCTGCTTTAGCTGTTCAAATTCCTGGTCCACTGCTTGCCTCTAGCTACTAAGATTGTCCTATTGCCATAAGCCAGTTAATCTATTCTCCATTTCACACATTTCTTTCAATTTCAGGGTTCATAAACTCACACACCTCAATTTAACCTCTATCCCAGCCGAAACCAGGACACGCTTCTCTAATCCTTCTACAAAAACAGGAGGAGACGCTCACACGGAATTCCACTTTTTTGGGCAATGCAATTTCAAAGCACGGCAGTAACAAAAGTAAACTGTGACGGGCAGCCCGGACAGCCCCAGTGCTCCGAAGCCTCACCAGCACAGCCAGCCCGTCCCAGGGCTTTTGTCCCCACCTTGCAGGATGAAACCCCACAGCTCCGGGGACAAGCGTGATTTCCCAGAGGCACAGAGCTCCCCAACACCTCGGCCCTAGGCCGGAGAGCCGGTAACAGGGCTCCAGGTCTGCCCCGAAGGGCTGCAGGGAGCCACCTGCACACCCTTCCCACCTCCAGCCCTCTGGGCACCCTCCTCCTCTCCGCTCCCTCCCACGGGAACCCGGCGAGCCGGGCTTGCAGCGGGGACACGGGAAGGCGATGGTGCACCGAAGGTGACCCGCACAGCGCTGCCGGCAGCCCCACAGGCCTCCCCGCGTCCCCCGCGCCCAGCCCGCTGTGCGGCCCCGACCCCCGCGCTCCCGGCGAGGGCCGGGAACCAGGGGAAGGAGCAGGCGGGGATCCCGGAGACGCCGGTGCAGCGGGGCCGGAGAAACAGCGGCCGCGCCTCGGCAGCGCCCGGGGGACGGGGGGCTGGGAGAGACGCGGCTCCGGTACCTCCTGCGGGGCCTGGCGCTCCTGTCCCCGCGGGACCCCCATCGCCCTCCGCCGCCTGCCGCGCCGCTGTCACGTCCGCTCCCCGCCGCCGCAGCGCCCCGGCGAAGGGGTGTTCCCGGCCGGCGGCTGCCGGGTTCCCCCGCCCCCGCTCAATGGTTCGCCCGCACCCTCCTTGCGTACAAGCGCATCCGGGCCGTGCCATTCGCGGCCGAGGGGTGCCGGGGAAGGAGGGCGGCGGCTCATGTGACTGACTGGCTGCGCGGAGCGCAACGGCCGCGGCCCCGCCCGCGGGCTGCGCCCTTGGGGGCGCCCCCGGGTGGCCCCGTGCCCGCGGCCCCTCAGAGCGCGGCTCCTCCCCGCGGGCCCCGGGCGCTTCCCTTGCGCGGCGCTGCCCTTCCCCGCCGCTCTTTTCTCCTTTTTTTCCTTTTGCAAGGGGTCCTGAGGCCTCCCGCCAGCATGGAGGACAAGTTACTGAGTGCTCTGACTGCGAGGCGCCTCAGGGCCGCTCATGTCCCACTGGGCGCTGACACTTCTCATTGCCAGCCGTGTTTCCTTTGGTGACCTAAGAGCTGAAATGAGGTTTAGTTCTGTTTTTTCTCCCCTGCACACAGGTCACAGAATCACTGAATCCATAAGGTTGGAGAAGACCTCTGAGATCAGCAGGTCCAACATCGAACACCACCATGTCAACTAGATCTTGACATCAAGGGCCATTTCCAGACTTTCCTTGAACACTTCCAGGGATGGTGGCTCCAGCACTTCTCTAAGCAGTTCATTCCAATATCTAATCACACTTTCTGTGAAGAAATGTTTGTTAATACCCAATCTAAACCACCCCTGACACAGCCGAAGATTGCGTCCTCCCATCCTGTCGCTGGTTGCCTGGCAGAAGAGCCCGGCCCCACCTGGCTGCACCTCCTGCCAGGGAGCTGTGGAGTGACAAGGCCACCCCTGAGCCTCCCCCAGGCCAAACACCCCCCACTCCCTCGGCTGCTGCTCGTCACATTTGTGCTCCAGTCCCACAGCAAGAAACCCCCACAATCTGTGCTGGCTCTGGCTCATGGGGCCATGTCTGAGCATCCCCTGGTGGGAAGGTGGAGATGCTGGAGCCTGGCCTCCCACCCCAGCTTTGGCAGCAGCAAAACACCATTCTCCTGCTATAGATCAGGCAGACCCTGCAGGGGGATGGGTGTGCTGGGGTCTGGATGCTGTGCCCAGGCTGGTAGCCAACACACGTTGGATTCGTGAATAAAATCACACCAATGCACAGGGATTTGGTGGGCTGAACAGCTGGATAGCAAACCATGGCAGCATTTCATGGGTAGCATTCTTGTTGGTGACGGCTTAGGAAATACCTGACAGGGGTGTCTTTTCAAGTCTATTACAGGTGTGTTCTGTTTCCAGACTCTTTGCCACACACAGAATATTGAAAAAAAATAACCTTGCACTCAGTTGTGGCTGGAAGCATCTCAGTAAGGTGAAGGAACAGGAGTGCAGCATTCCCATCTTTTGGAGGGCAGCAGAGCATACATGAGCCAGTCCATTCTGACTGCTGTCCTGATAGAGTGATCAAAATAATAATAATAATAATAATAATAGCAGCAAAAATAGGCCAGACCAGCTCAGGCCATGTACTGGTGTAACCACAGGCCACATCTTAATTAGAACTGCAGAACACTGTTCCACAGCCCCAGAGGTTACTGTGCTCATCACAGCAATATGGGCTTTCTGTGTTTTGTCTGCCTTCTCCTCAGAGAGAACTGTATGGCTGTAATTTGACTGCCATGCAGGGGAAGAGTGAAGCCCAAAAAAGCAAAGAGAGAGGTTGAAACAAGAGAGTGTTAGGAAGGGATGTAGATGACCTTCAGATGCAGCAGCAAGTGCAGGTTGTAAGGTAACTGCTGAGAAGAAACATCAACTTAAAAGAAAAATCTTTCTGAGCCATGATGCAGTCATAAAATTCCTGTTCAGAGAAACACAATAAAGAAAAATGATAAATAAAAAGCCAAAGGTATTATGTACTAGGGACTTAAGTAGTAAATGAGTATCAGACAAGGGAGAGAACTAACCTACCCTGGGAAATGGAACTGTTTCTCTGGCTTTTTAAAGCACAGTAAGCCAAAGGAAGGAGACAGGGGTAATTAACTCCTACGAACTTTATAACTCATGCAGCTGGCCCCCAAAATCACAAAGCTGACTTGAAATTATGTACTTAAAGAAATGTAATAGGTTCTTATAATTTGCTCTATGTCTATGAGACCACAAGGACTGGAAACTTTTTTCTCCTTTATAGGCTGGAATTTTCCTTCATCTGGTATGTAGTTAGGAAAGAAAAGAGTAAGAATGAAATACAAAAATCTATGGTCATTACAAGTCATCTTGGATCACTTGAACCTCAATAAAATACTTTGCAAAAGCATTGCTTCCCAATACCTAATTGTGATGCAAATTCACTCAGTTACCCAGACAGAGCTGCTGTCCCCTATGACATTTGGATAATCAATCTTCAAAATACCAATTAGTTTTAAAAGGAGTCCCAAGAGGGGTACCATCGAAAAAAGAAAAACCTCCTTTCCTTCAGATTTTTTGATTTTGTGCTTGCAAATCTCTAGCGGATTCAACTTAGGCTTAGTTTTCCCTTTCCCTTTATTTGGATCTGTGAAGGTAAGTGAGCTCTGGTTCTTGGTGCAGCTGCTTTCAGCAATCCTGTCTTGATTTTTCTATTTCATTAATCTTGATCCCACAAAGCTGCTAAAAAGCTTCCTCATTTTTTACATAGCCATGTGATTCATTTTGCTGCTCAGCCTGGACTTGTGACAACATTAAACTCAGTCACCACTGAAAATGTAGCAGTAGATCTCACTGTATCTTTTAGCACATATTTGTTTCTTCTTGTAATAAAAATAAAAGCATGAGATGGAGTCCTAACAGCAACAGCAAGGGCTCCACTGTTTGTAGAGCGGACACAGTTAGATAAACAAAGTAACTTAAGTAACTTTCCAATGTTCTCTATTCTGAGAAGGCCTAAAAGAGATTTATTTCTATTTTGCATGATAGATAAAATAAAGTATGTGTAACTTCCTGTGCAGTGGTCCTTTGTACAGCATCTTCTTGTTAGGGTTCAGCTTTTTTTAAGGATACCATAAAACGAAGTGTCATGGACAGATCTCAGAGTAAATGGGAAGGATCTCAGTGGCTGCATCAGGCCATGGACCTTGGTACTGCCATGACTGCATCTTCCCAGTTGGATTCCTATTTACAGGAGAGGCTGAAGCCACTTGTAGGGAACTAAGCCCAAGCCTTCCAAACTCAGTATCAGGTTTTGCATTGTTTTCTGTGGCTCATATCTTGGGTGGGCTCTTTTTTCAACCCATTTTGTTGCCTGGCAGCCCCAGCACAGACATCACTTCCATCCTGATCCCTAATAATGATTCCTGTGATAAAGGTTTTCATCCAGGTTTCTGGAATCAGCAGTACTGTTTGCTACAGCACAAGTATCTTTCTCTGCATGCATTTACTCTTTTAATTTGTTGTCTTGGTTGTATCCCATCTCCTCACAGTTATTCAGTTCCCCTTCATCTCTTCCCTGAGATGTAGTAGGCATAGAGAACCATTCAGTGGGCAATTGCAAATTCCCAATTATTGTCAGTGAAAGTGGGACTGTGCACTGTGAAATGAAAAAGTCACAGACCTGTTACAGTGGCCACTGTGTTAGGAGCTGCAGCAGACCATTGCATCCCATCAGACCAGCTGATATTCTTTGCAAGGTATTGTGCCCTTCCAGCACTCACAAATAACAGGAAATAGTAGTGTTTTAAACATGCTCACTGTTGTACCCATGGGTGATATTTAGAAGGTCCGGTCCAGCCAAGGTCCTGTTTAGTCCCTCCTCTGAACAATTCCTATTTTCAGCACTTAATCGTTTATAACATACAGGCAGACAAGAAGACATCTTTTTTCTTGAAAATTATGTTTGTGTCATTTTTAATATTGTTTTGTAAGATTGGCAATATGAACACAAACATTTTTAGCTCACTTACTTGGAAGAGGAAAGACTTTGTGGCCTGTGGAATTTGTAGAGAAGATGGTAATCTGGTAGTGGAAATATTGAGATTCTAGTAAGAAGAAAAATCACAGGTCCCTCATGGTCTACATGACAGAACTTGACAGAATTGGTGGCCGGTCCTCTCTACAATTTCATCTGTGCCAGATCTAGAAGTCTGCCTGGAGAGAAATGAGATATTATAACGAAGAATGTGATGAATATAAAGTTTTTACCAGACTTCTCTTTCTGCAGTCTCATGATTTTGATCGCATGACTCAAAGGCTGTAATCACGATATGCAAGTACCCTATCATTTTGGGTATTTCAATTTTTAAGAGGCCAGATTTTCAGAGCTACTGTGCTCTCTTTGAAAATCAGGCTGCTGAGGAGTTTCTCATTTTCTACGTGGGTGCACACTGTAAAGTCCAGGCAAGGACAGGCACAACACCCCTTGACACAGAGTAGTCACCCACAGAGAGGTTTGTTTGGGACAGTGCCTTTGCACATCTTTTCTGAAAGTGTCAGGTCATCTGTAGCTGGTGTGCTCAAAATAAATTAATCTCCAGGAGAATGAAGTGGGTCTTTCTAACTCACATATCATCCATGGAACAACTAATTAAATCTGATTCACTGAGCCTCAACCTGAGAAGGAACAAACAAAATGAGACCCTTTGCACTGTAAGTGCATCACAGACCCCTTGATTTGGGCCAGGATATTAAATTTCAGATCACAGCTCTGTGAAGAAATGTTTTCCTTCATTTTTATATTGAGACTGAGCAAATCTGATATGGAACTGTTGGAAAACAAAATGTCCAGGAACTTATATTTGTGAAAGGTAAAACTTCTCCAAACAGAATCACTAGTAAGATGTACTTGAAGTTCAAAGAGTAGGAGACTACAGGTCATTGGATTACTGATTTACAAATCCTTACAAAGGGGCAGAGAGGTGTATATTTTCACTGTGGCATTCTTAGGCAAAATATATGGATTTAGACTTTACCTTCTACATGCCATAATACTATGACATATCCTTTACTTAAAATAGTTGTAAGAATGAACAGTTAATTTCCCAATGGAGTGAGAGAGTCTGAAACAGTAACAGACTTCTCACAGGTACACCTCACTCCCAAGAGAATGATGATCTAAGATGATTTTTTTTTGGCTTTTCTTCTTCCATGTTGATTTTTTGAAAGAGAATTGAAAAGGCAGACAAGTGGTAAGAGAAGCAAGATAAAATATCAGTGATGAACAGATAAAAAAGACAGAACTAAAGTAGAGATTTGAGGTGAGCATTGGAAGTGTAACCTTGGACAGAGCTAAGCAAAAAGGAAAATAGCCTGCAGGAAAATAAATGGCTGTGTACCATCTGGATAGACATCCAGTTTAACATCAGTAATTTATACATGTGTGCATTTTGAAATGAAACAGTCTCACCAAGCAATGTGTTTTAGGAATTTTAACCTGACTGCAACTTAACCCTAAATGAAAAGCAAGCTTTGCTGCCATTCACTACCACTCCCTCCATCTTCAGACTACTTCTAAGCAGGAGATTCTGGCGTAATCCAAAATGCCAGTAGAACCACGTGTGTTTTTAAGAATCAGATGTTTCTCACACTCGGGCAGACGCTTTGACAAATGGTGGGAGAGCACCCTCTGGTGACAGCAGGCACACCGCTGTGCTCTGCTGCCGGCAGGAAATGCATCCCGCAGTACGGGCGGTGCTCTGAAAGCCGCCTGGATGTGCTTTATTTAGTAGGTTTTAATTCATTATTCGGTTATACATAAGGAGTACAAGAGTGAGCGTCCTGAAAACAAATCAGGGGTGACAGTGACCTTACTTCTGCCTCTTAAATCACCCAGTTCTTGTAATTTGAATCAAACATTTTCTGAATTGTTCTGAGACATTTTTTAAGAGGCTTTGGAGCAGGTTTTATGAGCACCATGAAATGCAGTCCCAAGTTTTATTGCACTGGACAGTTCAAGGCTTTTCAGAATGTGATCCAAGTGTTTTCTTACAGTGTTCAAGAAACTTGGCTGAGCTGTCTTTTCAAAGATTTTCTTTTTCCAGAAGCGATTATTAAGAAAAATGAATTACCTTTTGCTGTTCTAGCTATTCAGAAGTAAGGGAAAAGGATGGACCTTAACCTAACTACTATTTGCAAATCATAGCTCATTTCAGCACAAATAGAAGCCAAATATGCTAACACACAAATAAAATTCATAATTTTTCTGAATGGATTCTTCATCTCAATGCTGATGGCACCCATTTCATTAAAATTCAAGGGCAAGCTAATGTGAGCTTCATCAGGAGTTAATAAAAGCAGTTAGTGTTTATAATAACTTTAGAAAACACTTTCTGGAATTTTAGTCTGCAATGAACTGGCTTTCTAAGGCTGGGGTTCGTGCAGACTGATTCTCTCACACTTCAAAAGCTGTGCAAAGCCCCTAAACATTAGGGAACCTTGCCAAAAACTAGTTAAAGGAAAAAAAAGTTGAAACCATTGAAGTTCTTAATTGTAATTCAGTATGTAATTTGTGAAAAAAATGGTCATGTAATTACCAAATTATTTTATAATTTATCATATGAATCTGGACCACATAATACTGATTTAATATTTTATTTAGTAAGACAATACAGCATTACATCTCCAAAGTGTAAAGATAGTCCTCAGAATGTCACCTAGCATAAAACTGAATAGCATGTCTGAATAAGTCAGCACAGAGCATCTCATGATTACCATGAAAGAAAAGTGATATGTTGTGCTTCCTCCCAGCATCTCACAACAGTGGGTGGAAAAACTGAAGAAAACCTTTGTTTCTTAATTAAAACAGAGACTTTCACCTAATCCCTTGATTCTGGGAGCTGGGCTATAAACAAATATAAAATATTGCAAGGCCCATAATAAAAATAAGAATTGCCAATGCCTTATTATGCAACTTCACATCCTTTATGCAGGGCCACTCAGGAGAAAGATTTACCTCTAAGATTGTCAGCATTTTTCTTATCAGTCACCTCAAAAGCAGCAGCATGGCTGGCTCCAGTGACTGTGTTGGATTTTTTTACAGTTCAAGGCTAATGAAGTCTTTTGTTGTAGAATTCTCCTAGCAATTCCTCCACTGTCTCCAGTAGTTCATATCCTTGTGATTTTGAAAGGCTGGAAGTAATACATTTGGAGCTACACTGCTTATCTCCAAGGCATGCCCTCTTATCAGGAACTATGCCTCCTAGAAACAAGGTGGAAAAGGATGCCTTGTAATTTCCAACTGACTTTAGAAATTAGGAGGAAAGTTCCTACAGGTACACAAACACTTGGGACACACCTGGACACAGCACCATGTGCTGCCCAGCACAGTTTGTTTGGAATGGCTGTTAAAGCCACAGCTTTAACAAGTGTTACAAACTCCTGCAGGCTCCGCTGCCCATTGCTGCTGCCTTCTTTCTTGGGATCCATGTTAGTTTTACTCACTGTAAGAAAGAGACATGCAGCTACATCCTGGTTCCTAAATCTGTCTCTGTGAGGAAATATAACCTCTTCCAGCTTCCCATCTCTTGGCCTTGCTCTGACAACTGATCATACTCCAGGCTGTGATGTCCTGTGGTTGTAGAGATGTGTTGCTCCTGTTACTCAGACTTTTTGTAAACTAAAACGCCATACCAATCTCTTCATTTCCTACAGATGGACTCAGCAGAAATGACTTCCTTCCACTTTGGGAAGCCTGGGGCTGGTGGGAAGCTGAGCAGTGAGCATGGAGCAGTGCCATAAATGGAGCCATGGGGAGCAGAAATGACTGAATCCAGGAACTGCTTCTAGGGAGGAGATGAAGTTGCTCCCATTAATTCAGGGACTATCACTTCCACCAAAGGAATAATTAACCTTTTACCTTGCCTACTGTTATACTGAGCTTAAAGCCATTTCTCTGTCTTCATCTCTTCTGCTGAAACTATCCCCCAGTTCCCTTTTTTCTGCAGATTTAAAGAAAAATCTGACAGTGCATTTTCTTTTTTGTCAGTCTTTGCTTCCCTAACTGGCTGTCATCTAGTCAATCCATTGACTATACTCTTCCCTTTATATAGTCAAAAAAAATCCTGCAATTTTTGATTTAGAAAGTAGGATGAATTGAGTGCATATGCTCTATCAGAACATCACATCAGGATTCTCCTGCCTTTATTTCTGGAAGTGTGTATGAAGTGAAGCAGCATGTTTCACAGTGGCTCAGAGAAAGCTGGTCTGTGACAGAACAGCCAAGCCTGCTTTCAGGAAGACAAAGTGAACTGGGAGTACCAAAGTGAGAAGGACAGCAGTGGCTCTTGTGCCATGCAGTAAATCAGAACTACCAAGTATCAGTAATTTTCCATGAACTTGCCAGCACACAGAATTTCAAATGTTGAGCCACTTCTGAAGAGATTTAGCTCATGAATTCTGTTTCCACATATGCTGGGTGGTTGTTCAGAAGAGTGGATGTTCTCAGCAAAGCACCCATTTGTTTCATAGGAGAAACTGAGGAAACAAAAAAATGCATGGGAAAGGGTTAGATTCGAGACAAGTATTTAAAATATTTTATGGAGAAATAAAGAATAATAGAAAAAAAAAAAAGCAATATCTCTCGCATTAGACCATGGTCAACTCTAGCCCGACTTTTCTACAAAGTGTTTTATATAACCCTTTCATTTTCAGAGTCTTTTGTTCCATGTTTCATACTGAGGTTTTTCAGGAGATCTGGACATGAGTTTGACTGTCACTGCAGCTGCCCACCAGAACACACTCCTGTGCTGACAGGTTACCAAATGCTGGACAAGACTTTTTCACATGCATCTTGTTGCCCTGAGGGATGTTGTTCTACTAAGGAACTGGCACATTGGTGTTCCATTCTGATGCTTCTCCACTGAACCCCATATCAAATTCACCCCATTTATAAAGCAGAATAAAATTTTCTAACTGCCTAGTCTGGACTTAACACAATATCTGAAAATTAAGCTACATTTTTTCAGTTCATGACTTAGCTTTGATAGTGACAGATATTCTGAGATCAGGACTGAAATGCAATTTTATTGTTTGGACTTAAGAGGACATAGGCTATTTCTTGCTTTTTCTACAGCTGTAGTGATCATCAGGCCTTTTAGTAATTAAAAAAGAAAATCAGAAAAGCAAGGACATTGAAAGCATTGCCATGAGGAAAGATTTAATACCAGAGTAGTAAACTGCCACTGACAGTTTACTACTGACAGTTGACATTGCAGAGTGAAAACATACTGTTTGTAATAAATGTACATAACTGTAATATCATTTATCTTTCAAGGCCATTAGGTTAACTATCTGAACACAACATTTATATTAATCTTCAAATATCGCTTTATCTTCTACTGTAATTTTGCTAGCAGTCTCAGCCAAAGCCTGCTGAACGGAAAGTCAAAGGAAAGTTTTGTTGTTTTGTATTGCATCAGGCCAAAGAATTAAGTCATTGAGTCAAAGCTGGAAACACGTACATAGGCAGCAATAGAAAATGTCATGCCTTTACAGACTTCCTGTCTCTAACTGCAGCCATCAGTAGCAGAATATATTCCACTTTTGACATCTTTTTCCATAAGCAAAGTATTTTTTCAGTTCATAGCCTAAATATACATATATATTTCTGGGGTTTTTTTGAGTGGGTGCTGTTCAGTTGGTTGTCTTTTTTTTTTTTTTCCCCTGGATGCAACCCATTATCCACACTGAGTGTTATTTGTTAGATGCAGTGAAAATGCCAGGATGAAGTAACTAGACTGGAAGCAACTTCCTGACATACGGAATGACAGGAGCTGATGATCCATCTGCTCTCTGCCTGATAAACTGATGGTGCTTCCATTGCACAAAATGAGAGATGGCATAATTACTGATTACTTTTCAAGCCCTTATTCTATGTACTCTTATGCTGGGTGGAAAAGATGGGATTTTCCAGGATCTGTTTGAAGGAACATAGGGCAATAGCACTGTCAAAAAGAACATGAGCAGAAGTGGGAAGAAGATGCAGAAGGAAAACGTGCCCAAAGAATGGTGGCATGACAGCTTGGTGCTGCTGGAGTATTCACAAAGTGTGACAGGGATAGACCACTCCCTGGGATGAGGTAAGGATGCACAGGGCACAAACCTTATGAACAACAATTTCCTTCCTGTCCTTTACAACACAGTAAAATTGTGTAAGAGTTGGAAGAGCTTTGGCAAGCCACACCTGGGCACATCACAGCTATTTCCCAGGCCTGCAAGCCAGGTTCTCTTCCTTAACAGCAGATGGCAGTGAAGTTAAACAAATGAGTGGAAATAACTCGAGAAAATAGGTTTTGTCTGGTGACTGGTGTTGCTGCAGATAGCTCAGAGAGCTTTGGGCATATTCAGACAGTGCAAGGTTGATTTCCAATGCAGAGATCTCCTGTTGCACATTCAGGAGGCAAAAAATATTAATTCATCCATAGCTGTTTGTAGTCATGTTGCTGTCCAAGTCATGTTTATTTTGTTTCTGATGTCTTTGGTGACAGTAGAACAGAGAGAATCTGTTATAATTTCTTTCTTACATCCCTTTTTCATACATTTAAAATCTATGCACAGCTGAACATATGAGAATGAAGCTCAGTTTCAAGTGAGTAAATTTTTACTCTTTATTATGTCTTGTGCTTCCTTTGAGACAATGAAGATACAGCACCATGGGTTGCTTTAAAACTTTTATATTGCCAATTATTTTTTGCTGCCAAAAAACTGTGTGAAAGGGCTATTAAGGCCACAAGAACAGAGATTGAGAGTGAACTTTTACAGTCTTGCCTTACACTTTAAATTAGTCTCATTTCTGGTGGCAGGATGGGAGAAGGGGCTGTTTGTTTTCCAATTTCCATCAGGCAAATGATGGAACTGTCAGTACAGATATTTGATTGCAGCTTCTAAGTTCCTTGCCTAAAGTGAAAAAGGGATGAAAAGATATTAGGGATATTTACATAATGTCATTAATAGCTTAGTTCCATGGCAGTGTCATGAAAAAAAGGTTCTTGTGTGATCTGTGATTTCCAGTCAGATGCTAGACCATCTGACTGGAATAGAGCATCTACTTCCCTTATTTACTGCTCAGTGCTCGATCCGCCTGAGGAAACTCAGGAGACTCTCCCTCCCTCACATACCAAGGAAATCACTCAGTCCTGTAGGATCATGCAAAGCACTGAGGAGTGCCTTGAATATGTACCTCAAAGGCCCAGAACTTCATTTCAAAACCCCTTCAAGACAAAGCAAGCTCTGGGTGAAGCCCTGGCTGTTCTCAGTGCTGACCTGAGTGTCACTACTGGGACAGCAGGAGGAGAGGAACCAGAGGAACCTTTCTTGCCCTGCTCTTTTGGATCACTAATGCTCTGCAACACAAGACTTGGATTCTGCAGTCCTGTTCCTAAGAGAGGTGCCAGGCCAGTGGGACTCCTCAGAGAAGAGAGGGCTGCTCCCAGGAGTTTGATGGTTTGATGCCTTTTTGTGGCACCCATAGCATATATTCTCTTTTCAAGCTCATATTCACACATCCAATAGTCTCAATATGCTTTTAATCTTCCTGTTGTATTAAAACTTCTAGCTAAAAAATTCACATGACACCCCAGCAGACATATTTATAACAAGCAAGGGCACAGGCCTCAATCACTTGTGAAGAAGCAGCCCTTCATAATCTGTCAGTCAATCCATGCACAAAATGCACAGAGCATCAATTTCTTTTTAGGTTATTCACTGTGACTTCTGTATCTGCCAATAAATCTCAAATACAGGTCAAAGAATATGTAGCTCAAGTAAATCTATAAATGTAGCAGAAAAGCTTCACTAACTACTTCAGATTGCCAAAGTTTAGGTCATTTCCTTGTTGTGAAAAATACCGAGTCCATAAATTATTTTTATCACCTCTGGGGCAATGCAAACAGTTTCCCACAGATCCTGAAGTATGATATGTTTTTTATTTGATATCAGAACACCACTTTTACACAGCTCTTAAAATACAAGGTCCAAGATTCTGCTTGTGCTTTAAGGCCCCAATTCAGCAACATATTAAACCAGATGCTTCAGGTCCTGACATTAAACACGTGCCAAAGTGCTTTGTTGCATAGTCACAAATTGCTAAATGGAAGCCTAAAGACTAAATCTTTTTCCCATGAAATTCTGGATTTACCTTCTGTTTTCCTTCAAGGAAAACAAGGCATTTATTCAAACATAATATACATAAACATTCAAAAACATTCAAAAATGCTTGTCTTTCAGAGCTCACTAGGTGAGCCATAGCTCTGAAAGTAAACCTTGGACAAAAATTGATGTAGCATTTTTTGCAACAGTTTAACTGGTGTTTACTTGAGATTTAGTTAATGTTTATTTCCACAAAGAAAATAAAAATACTTTGGACATGTGAAGACATAAGCATGAATGGTGAACGTCCTACAGAGAACTTTGGAGAAAACACCACTGAATTAACTTACAGTACATTTGTTAAACATGAGCAGCTCTAATAATGACATTTCATTTAACAATGCCCTTTGTCTTTTCAGTTCATCAGTTACCTATTTCAGTAATGAACTGCAGTCATACCATTCTGATTTTCTCCTAATGTAAAGGCTGAGATCACTTCACTTGCAGTGAAGCGTGATGCTATTATTCTGTTTGTGGCTTAGGCAAAAAGCTATAGAATACATCACAACTGCAACTGGCTAACAAATATTAAAGTCTGTGATCACTAAGGATACCAATAACTTTGTTTAGCTATTAATGGAAACAAGTAAAATTAAAAAAAAAAATAGAAATGGTTGAAAATGCTCAGAATATCTATTTCATGAGCAGAGGAGCAAGTATTCATCTGGGGAAAAAAAATAAACCACGCATTAAACGTTATTTTAATTTTTTATCAAGAATCCATGCATAGAACTTAGCATCAACATTTTCAGATAGGATGGATATTCTCAGTTGCAAAAATAAAATGGAGTTGCCTGCCTATGTAAGAAGGATTTTCTAAAAAACGAGAAGAAGTCAGATTAAGTGGATAATATCCCACTTTGCACTATGTAAACACAAGAGAGATAAAAAATATCATAGGTCTACTTGATATGATCCATAAGTCTTACAAGGGGTAATGGAGCTTGCTTTTACTCATTTGCCTAGCTCTTTTTTTGGGTTTCTTAGATTTCAAAAGCTTTTTGATTGCCTTTCTAGCTGCAAGAGAGATATTTTACCCAGGCTGCTGTTTTCACTTTTCTATTCATCGTGATCCATTCAAAATATTTTCAGAGCTCACCAAAAACATTTAATTAGCAGCCAGTGGTGTCCAGCATTTCATAATCTTTTCCCAACTGAACCAAATCTGCACAATTTACAATAGATCTTTGGAAAACTGCTTTTTACTGTGTGCTGCATCTATAGATCTCTCTCAATTACCCACAGTAAATTTAGGCATTGTACAAGAGCAAATTTTACAGTCCATGAAGAGATGAAGTGAAATCTAGATGAAATTCATTGTGACAGATTCTCAGTTAGTGCCCTGATGTGTCTGTATTACAGAAGATAGACATTCTATTAGCATGGAAGCTCCCATAATGGACTGTGAATCATTTCAGGTAATAGAGATGCCAACTGGAATGACTGAAAAGCACTATTGAATTCCATTAGAGCTCTTTGTTTTTAAATCAGTCATTTCTTTGTGAATATCCAACTATATACTTCTTGACCTTAGCTGAGAGTAATAATTGTGAACTAATATTACAAAACATTAATCTGAGTTACTGTTCAATTAATGTTTCTGTTTGAGGGTAATTTTTATGCTGCAAATGTGAAGGAGACTGTGGCTTGTATTACAAATATGTATTTGGACTTGAGCTAGTGCAGAATGCAATTTTCACTTATATTTCTCTCTCCACTGTATTCAGTCTCATCTCATTAGCTGTAGAAAGACTCAGGTATTGGCTTTTCTTTTTCCGTGTCATCCTACTGGAATAAAATAACTATAATCAACAAATCTATAAAGATAAACATTTTTATAAGAGATGCCACAAATAGTCTTCTTTCATTTCGGTGCTTGGTTAATTATCAGCAAAATAACTAACACCATATCCTCTTACCCAAACAGCCCCACCTTATCTATCAATCATGTATGATTTATCAGACTTGATAATTGCTTGGATAATTAACACAGAATTTAGGTTTATTCAGTCTGCTGAAACCTCAGAAATGCCTGCATAATTGCCATTTGTGTAGTAGATGAAGTTATGAATAATTCTTTCTCACATAAATATGAAGGCTGGGTTGCAGGCAGCATAATTTCCTCACCCATAGCTATTAATGCAGATATTATGTCACACAAGGGCTATGATATTGTCACATGCTAACTATATGTACATAGTTCAAGTAATTAAAATGAAAATAAAGGGAAAATCTTTGCCTTTGTTTGTAGGCACTGCATGTTTGTCTTGTGAAGAAGTACAGAAGGAGAATGAAGGAAAATTAGTCTGCTCAGTACAGAAGCAACCAGATTTGAGTCCCTGTAATATTCACACATAAATCCTTTGGGAAGCCTTTAAAGAGAGTAGGTTCTGTATCTTCTGTCTACGATCATCTATTTTCACATCAGAATGAGCAACATTATCCTTATATACCAGAGTTTCTGTGTCTACAGCTTGAAAATGAGCCTCTCCTTACTGCTGTAATGACAGGTGTAAAATTAACTTTGTTAGGTGTCTAGCCACTCATGCAAACTAAATTAAATTAATGGAACAAATTTCTCTCATAATTAAGATAAAAATTCATGTCAGCTGTAACCTTGCTGTACACTAATTATATACAAATGATTTATCATCTGCTTCGCCCAGAATATTAATCCTCAACTCATTGATAACTGCAGCCAGTGTTAAGAGATGAGAGTTGATTAACTATGACAGATTGGGCAACCACAGTACCAAGTGCCTGAACAACCAGTGAAACCAATAATATTCAAATAGCACTTCTTATTTAAAAATGCATTCCCATGGAAACAGATGCATGTTTAATGAGGGATATGGAGATTATTTCAATAATGACTGATATTGGAAGAGTGGGCAGAACTAATCAATAATAATTAAGTCCTTAGCCTGGATAAGATATGGTTTTATAAAGCAGGTTATGTACACATTAGTGAGGTACTAGTTCAGGCCATGTTACCTATAATGTCTTCATGTATTGCTGTTGGTTATTTATTTTCCTACTGCAGCAGATATTGCAGAGTTTACAGAAGGTAAAAAGTCCACAGTCTAGTCTTGGGTTCAACAGTTCCAATAAAAAGAAGAAACTGATGCCACCAACTGTCCTTTGAAAGTCAACTCCTGCAGTAATTCTGCTTTGGGAAGTTTCTTTATAAAAATGTCATTCTTCAAAAAACTCCAAACAACACTTGAAGTATCACCTGTTCAGAAGGAACACTCATTCATTCATCTCTTGGAATATGATGTTGTAGCTTTACTTAAAATTAAAACTATGACAATTAACTTGTAAACCTTAAAAAAGCTGTTATTTTTTTAATAGGTGATATGTATTTGGGGAAGATTCTTAGTTAATAATGTATCCTTTGATAAATAAAAAGAATAACAAAATTGCAGACATCTCAAAGATATTCAAGTTAGGTCTTGGGCCTTTTTAGTACTAATTCTGTCTCCCCAGGACAGCTTTTTTAAACTAATTGCTCATTGAGGCTCCAGGAAACCCTGTCAGAATGAAGAAAAAACCCAGTCTTGTTCTTGAGCACTAATAAGGCACAGCCAGCCAGCTGGATGAACTAAGTCGTATTGCTGTAAATTAATTATTTCCATGAAAAGCTGGTGTGTCTGAAGACAAGTTATGTATGAGAAGGAAACTTAAATACTAATATAAAACTGAAGACAACTGCAAAATCAACACAGGGCATGAACCTGTTATTCCCAGTGGCCAGGTGGGACAAGCGCTGTGAAACAAGCCCAGGGATGGAGGGCCTGGTCTGCAGGGAATGTAGTGATGGCACAGAGCTGGGGACAGGTCCCCAGAGCACTGCAGCCACAGCTCAGGCTTTGCTGTTCTCCAGACTGCTTCCATTCTGACACAGAGGGAAAATCCAAGAAATTGGCTCCTGTCCTGTGGCTGCTCAGGGCCTGGGTCCATGAGAGCCAAGCTTTCTCTGTCTGCTCATCCTTACTATGGGGACAGCATTTCCTTTGGAACTGGAGTGGCCTATTTCACATAGGCTACACCAGGATCGTGTCTCAAATGAGAGTTTGAGCCCTTTCTTCTGCTCCCATGTTCCTTAACAGACACTCAGCCTCTGACTGGACACAGGTATTCCTGCACAGCTCCAAAGCTTGGCTTGGATAACAATTTGAGCTCCTGCTGGGGACTGTGGAGCTAGCTGAACGCCAGCCCACGGCAGGGACGGGCTGGACACAGCAGATGGTGTGGTGCTGCAGGTTTGGCTGTGCTTTGTGGTGACCTTGTAGGCTGGTACTGAGCACACAAACCTCTAGAAACAACCAGCATTGCTCTCAGCCCAGCTTCAGCTGCCAGGAGAACCAAAGCACCAGAGCCCAGCCATCCCAGCACCAGAACTCTCAACATGTGGATATGCACTCAGCCTCTCAAAGAGTATTTGAATCACCAACCCAGGAAGCAAATATTCTATTTCATGATAATGTTCCTTTTCAGCCTCCTGTCCCATGAGGGACTTTTTTTTTTTTTTTTTTTTTTTTTTTTTTTTTTTTTTACACTTGTCTTATGTGCTTCAAAAGAAATTAAAGTTCCACTTAAATGAAAAAGAAAATGTGAACTTTATGGGAAATAAAAATTCAAACATTTCTTTCTCTACATTTCTAGCTATTTCAGGCCTAATTGCCTTTGAATTTGTAAATGCAGATAATGAGAAGAATCCTATGTATATGGAATTGAAAAGAATATATGCAGAGCGAGTCAAGTACTTGATATCCAATTTAACTTGGAGTTGGATATCAACTTTAAATAAGCAAACAGGCCTTAAGTTTTTTTCAGCATCTTATCCCTAGGGGATACATATCTGCTATGAACCTAATCAACTACAGAACACCACAGATCCTCTAATGAACATTCCTGTGGTGGAATAGAGATGGATCATCAGCACTGCAGGTCCAGTGGGGCGACCAGACACTGCCCCACACACTTCTGCAAAGATTCACTTGAAGCAAACCACCAGTAGGAATACTTTACAATGAAAGCATAGCAGAAATTCCTCATGTAAAATTACTTTTCTGAGCAATTTTAGTGGCATGCAAACCGTCACCTATCAATGCTAACAGCATCTAGTGAGATGCTGAGCTAGACTTTGTCCACACCAAAACCATGGCAGAAAGGGCTGTGCTGCAGCTCCCAGAATCACGCTTTGCAGCAAAGCAAGCAGCAGTTCCCATCAATACAACGATCCCATCCTACACTGTGGTCCTACTGCTCTGGTGGTTGGAGTAAACAGTGACCTGTCTTTCCAGAGCATGCAACAGTTAATGGATCCACTTCAGGGGAAATGCCAGTGTGGAAGTCAGTGGCACTCTTTGCTTAGGAACAGAAGTAAACTAGAAAGACAGCACTAATTAGAGAGAAGGCATGTGGTCATTTAGCACACTTTTTCTAGCAGAAGCACAGCACAGACATTTGCCAGTGAGAGTGTCTAAATGCAGCCTTCCAGGAATGGCTAAAATGGTTCTATATTGACTAGTGCTACTTCAGCTAATTGCTGGAGGTAGGAACTAGAAAACTAGAAACCCCTGGTAGTCCTCATTGCCAGTTAGAACTATAGCTGATAGACCTGAACTCTGCTCATGCTGACACAAACAATAGCACACCACCCTCAGTGGGGCTCCTCCAGTTTAACAGGCACAAGGACAAGCTGATGCAAAAAAATGGAGTGTCCTTGTCCTCAATCTCTTTTGCACGCTGAATTATCTTGAGCACCTTCAGCCCTTTCCACTCAGAGTAAGAAGTGGGATTATGCTGCCTTGCCCAGCAGTATCCCTTCATTCCATTGATCAGGTTCTGCAAACAATGCAAGTATCTCAGAAAGGAATGCAGCGACCCTGGCTTTTCTACTTCCACTTATTACTGAGGAGCATCAAACTACCCAGCCATTTTCCTGCAGCCATCTTTAAAAAAGGCAATGATCTCAATGTGCTGCTAACCTAATGAGGGCTGTGTGTGACAGAGCCATAGACACATTTTCTCACTAGCCTAATGAGCAAAGTGACAGACAGTGAAACAGTTCACACTTGAGTAATTTTCTAGTCATCAGCAACTGCAGTGTTCATGGGAGCAGGAGCTGGAGAGGGGATGGAGAGCTGTACAATAAATACACACTGGCTCCATTGGCCAGAATAAGTTATCACTAGGATAGAGGTCTTGGGGCAAACTCCCTTAGGAAATTCAAACAAAAAGAGTCAATTTAAGGCATCTCTAACAGTGCATTCAATTAAAATTAAATTTAAAACGCAGGATCAGCTGTTGGGCTGTTAGGCCACCTGCCCAAAGGAAGAAAAAAATTAGAGACGTAACGAACCTTTACTCCTGATGTCTGCAAGCTGCTCGTGAATCACTGAATAGTACCAGCTTCTCACAAGCATCCATTCAGCACAAAGTCCAGTTCTCTTTTGTCTCCCACCCCAAGAAGGAAACCAGCAGCACGTAGCTCATTATCTATATTGACAGCAAGTGTTTGTGTGAAAAATGCTGTCCTTCTTACATTTTTAATGTACTGGCAACTTCTCCCAGTGAAACCATTATTTCTCATAGGAATGTTACTATGAGCCAGGCATTGGAACATCCACTGGCACAGGCTCCAGGATAGATTCCACAAGGAAAAGCAAAAGCCATTCAGAGCTATGCAGTTCTCCAGGCACTGTTAGTGCACACAGCACCTCCCACTGCCCTGATGATCAAGTATAGAAGTGGAGAAGAGACAAAGCCCAGGTGCAAGGGAAGGAGCCATTCCCGAAAGATGGGAAAACCAACTGGTTCAAAGAGAAGCATTTCACCTGCCAGTGGTGTGATCCAGGTCTTGAAGAGATGCCACACCAGTCCTTCTTATCCCTCCTTGATCCCTTTCCTTGAGTATTGCCATTTTTACCACTGATAAAATATGCCTACCTCTCTTCCTTCTTCTCTCAGATGAAGAGAGGAGACATTTGATGCTGCTGGGACAAATAAAGCAGCAGCGGCAGAGTCCACCTGTCTAATCCCAAAGCTGTCCCCCTGCAAATTGGCCTCTCAAAGCAGAAGGGATGTCAGGAAATAAAGAGCCCTGTAGTTCCTCACCTGGATCCTTCTGCTGTGCCATTCCTGTCACATATGGGAACGAACACGTGGGCAGAGTGGCAAGTCCTGTTAACATTCTGTGCTGGAATCTCTTCATGGAGAGCTGTGGACGTGCTTTAGAGGTGCAGCAATGAGGTGTGGCAGAGCTCTTGCTACCCTTCAGACCTGGTGCTGCTCCACAGGCAGCAGTGATCACTGCAAATCTTTCTTTGAGTTGCCCTAAGAGAATTGGTTGATGCTCCAAAGGCCTAAACTGCACCAGTCTCAGTCAGCTTCAGCTCATGGGGCTGCCTGGGCAAGTACAGGGGCTAAAGGGTGCAATGAAATACCTCCCAATGACCTCAGCAGCCACAGGTGAGCCCTCGTGCAATTCAATCCTACCCTGCAAGAGGCTGGAGACAGCACATGTCTCAGGGTCTCCCACTGAGGACAGAGCTCTTGCACAGTGTTAGTTAGCTAATTCTCCACCCAATAAGTCATTTCTGCCCACATTTTCAGGCTGAAGGACTTGCCAGGATCCACCAGAGGCACAGATGCAGTTAGCCAGGAAGCACACTCAAAGGCCTGGGCTCTGCTCCTCAGCATGGGCTGCCTGGCCAAAACCTATTTATCCAAACCCACTATGAGCTTGCTGAGCTGTTGTTTTGTCTGACATTTCTCCTTGCACGTGTGAAAGAATCCCCTTGGCTTGTGGGAGAAGGGCTGTGGTTCAGGAGGTGAATGGGCTCTGAGTCAGGTGCCTCTGTTCTGCTGTGTCTGCTTCTGTTTCCCTGGGTCACCCAAGGCAGGGCATTTAAACTCATTGCACCACACTTGTCATGTTAGAAGAACCCAAAATTTATCCTAAAATGTTATTGTCTCAGCTGGGCAC
>VYZP01024486.1:32423-67650 GCA_013400635.1 Hypocryptadius cinnamomeus
TAAACACTGGGATCTTTTAAAATTAGGGAATTCAGTGCTTATCTCTCCCTGACTTTCATTGGGGCTCAGCATTCAATTCCTTTAGGATATTTTAAAGATCCTTGTCTAGAAAAAGAAACTGGCATTTATGGGTACAGCACAAATATTAACTACTTCGAATAACTTTCCATGTGGAACTGCTCATGTGCAATAAAAATGGAAGTGTTTTCCAGTATAAATAATCACTCATTTCTTGAAATCATAAATCATTCACCTTTTGACTTATTTGGGTGTCAAGGGATAAACTGTTAAATCTATATTTAGTATCTAACTCAAAGTCCTGCCTGGTCATCAGAAGTACTGCACGCTCTTCAGCTGGGAGAATTTGTACATCAGATCCTTTGGATAAAAGTGCTTAAATTTGAACTTACATGCTTACATTTAAAAACTCCACCCAACATTTAAGAGTACTGAAAATTAGTTAAAACTGTTTTGAGCATTTTCAAAAATTACACAGTGGAAGACATTCCAGGTGAAAATGCTCATCACATATATCCTGGAACACAAAATCCTGTCTCTGGCCATAGCATCTATGCTCTGGATCACTCAACAGAGGCAGAGAGTGGAAAAGCCAGGCTTGGGGTTGAAACCAGCCAGTTATTCCAGGGAGATGGGACATCAGGATGGGACAGAGCCTGTGATGCAGCGCTGCAAAGGAGAACTGCACCACCCTCATGGTGGGAGATGCCAGCCCACAGTGAAACCCTCACCATCACCATGCTGGGTTTGACAGGTTTGTGCACCAGTAAACAAACTGCAGCCCAGGGGATTTCAATACCCTGAGCCATTTGAGTGTCTGCATAAAAGTCTGTCCCAGACTAGATATGGTGCAACATTTTTAGAGGGACCTATATGAAACTGTTCCAGTCCCTGAGTAGAGATGGACACACAGAATCTGCCAAAAAAATATTCATCCAACCAGAAAGTGTAAAGAGGATTTCATACAGGAAAAAAGATTTGAAGAAACTCAGTGGTTAAGGAAATGTTCATTTTACTTTGTAATTCACCTTAACTGATCCTGTATGTGAACCAAAACCCCCGAGACAAGAAATGTGTGCAAAATATATAAACTTGTGAAATGGTGGGACAAATAGTTTCTCCTCCTCTAGTAAAATGAAACGCCAGCTACTTGGGAAAAGAATCCATGTGCCAAATCTGTAAATATGCTCTACCTCTTTTTATGCTGCTGCTATAATTAATGTAAGAACCTTTAAAATTCCTATCTGATACTTACACTTGTTATAGCAACATATTTAATTCCAGAGCTACATCCTTTAGCAGACTCTTTTACTTCATTCAAATTACTAATCTTTTAGATTCTCTCTGAAAGTCTTTCCTCCCTCACTCCCCATGCATGCTTAACCTAATTAACTATAAATGAGAAAAAATGCTATTCACATAAAAAGAAAATGTTAACCTATAAATTATCCAGTGCTCCCTCCCAAGGCTGGCAACGCCTCTCACAGAAAAGCTCAAATGTTGGTGCAGTATTCTTGGCTTCCTATCCAGTTTCTGCCACCCAAAATCATTTTATACAACACATTACTCTGCCATTTTGTACATCTGGCAACATTTACTGATACTAAGTCCTCTCTCGTGTTTTCAAGATTACACGAAGGAGGATTTCTAGGATGATTAATTGGAGAGAGAAAATCATCCCTTTATATTTCAAGGAACATTTGCAGAAGACTAATGGTCACTTATGGAAATATGGCCTCTTTATACCCATTAATGTCTTCCAGTGCTCCCTGTGGGTCACACAATTAACCACCCCTTTGTGTTTCTTTGCTGCCGTCATCCAAAATCTTCTTAGTTGTTGTCATCCATTGAAAATCTTCTGCTTTGCCATGGCCAGATCAAAAGCACACTCAGGTTTGGGGGCTGAGCCATCTAAAAGACTTACTTTATACATTTCTCCTCAAAATAAATTTTTTTCCACAGGTTCTCAACTGCATTTTGCCAAATTTGACCTTGATAACCATTTCCAAATGTATTTGTAATTCCAAATAAAAAGTAGAGAGAGACAGTGTTTTATTTTCTAATTCTACTCCCATGCTTTTGTGATTTTATTCATCCCACTCTCCAGTGGTGATGGAAAGGGCTTTGCTGTGCCTAGCACAATATAATTCTGATCCAGAGCTAGAGCTCCAAAGCACTGTTGTACCTTATTGCTATTGTCACAAGAGTTACCATTATTTGGAATTATAACAGCTCCAATGCAACCTGACACAACAGATCCCTGTCCAGTGAACCTGTGCCCAGGTACCAGGTCACATCATGGGCACCCCCAGGGAGGCTGGGCCCAAGGAAGGCCCAGGCACTAGGCACATATGAGGGAAATGACCTTTCCACCACATTTTCTGTAGCTCCCTGCTCCCTGTCCCTACCTCCCTTCACTGCAGGGCTTTGGGTCAGTGTCCCGAGGGCATTAATAGCCCCTGATGGCCCAGGGGTGTTGCCCAGTTTTTCTTCCCTTTGCCAGTGAGAGCAGATTACACTAGCAACAGCCTCTTGCCAGGACATTAGTGTGCCTGTTTTGGAGCTGCCATCTCACCAGCTCATGGTTTAATTTGCCAACAACCTCTCCAGAGAGGCAGAGGATTTACAGCTGTCAGCCAACACCAGGGATGGGTATCTGCTCACAGCTGGCCTTTGTTACAGCTTCCTTTGCTACCCCTGTTACTTGTTCCAGGTATTTTTTGAAGTGAAAAATATAAACACTGGGGTTTTTCCACCCCTGATATCAAAAAACACAAACCAAACATAGAAGAAAATGAGAGAGAAAAAGGAGAAATGAGGGCAACACTGATAAAACCAGGGAGAAATGCTAGATCACAACACTGTACGTTAAAAAAGAGACAAATGGCTTATCTGTTCATTCCCAATTCCCTGAAATTGTCTCCATTTTGATGGTGCTTGATCACAAGCTGAGAGGAGACGGGCCTTCCAGCTGTGAGGAGACAGCCTCATACCAGAACAGGAAAGAGAAGCATAACCTACTTGCCATTCCTGAATACAGTGACAGAAAATTTCAGGAACAAACTGCTGGCATTTTGCTTTAGCTTCCTGCATAGCAAAATCAAGACAGATTTAATGAGTGTGTGTGCATTATATGGAGCAGGAAGCACTGTCACCATTACATAAATTAGTTGAAATTTTTATATGAACACAATTCTTTTAAAATATTCTTATTAAAAGAACATGTAAAATTCAGGAGAATATAAAGCCATCTAATCTCTTCTTACTTTACCATTGCTTCAGGATGATTTACAGCACTTTAGCAGAGAATTACAAAAGCCATCCACGTACATTCACTCATATTTTTACCCTGATTTTCCTGCAGGAAGCCCCATGCTCTTTTCTGTGCTCACTCCAAAGACTGGAGCAGCACCACAGCACCTTGCAGACAAACCCCCATCACACCTATCCCCCCTGCTCTCTCCCCACACTCTCACTCACCCTTAATACCCGAATTTTGTGTTCCCTGAGCTCCTCTGGTGGCACACCCATTCCCTGCCCTTGTTTCCCATCAGAGGCTGAGCCCATTCCTCCAACCCTCTCCAGGGAACAGCAGCCACTCCTGCCTTCTCCACAAACCCCTCATTCCACTGCCTGCACAAACCCCAACTGCTGCCTTTCCTGTTCACTGCCAGGAAACCCTTTCATTAATGGGTTTGCAGCACTACAATTGCTAAGAATTTTAGTTAATTGGTACTAATTATAGTTAAGAGTAACTATAGACTCATTCACAGGGGGGAGGGAGGGCTGAAGGGGGAGAAATATAATTCAGTATGCTTTCAACTCTCTACACACACTTAGCTGAGCAGGGTTAATAAGAGCATCAGCCTGGTTCCTGAGCACACAAGAGGTAAATAGAAGCCATTTTTCATGTTTTATTCTGCAGGCACACTTTCACCATGGCTCATTTTACAAGTGAGGTAAATGAGTCATAGAAAAAGCAAGTAGCTTGACCAAGGCCTTGCAGTAAGACATCGGCAACACAGAGAGAGCACTGCAGGAGCTACTTTCCAGTCCACTTGGTCCTCATGGGAACACAATCTTGCCTTATTTTTATTATCATTATTCCTGTGTAGTAGCTAGGATCAGAAATTTTAGGCTAAGCTGTGGCACGGCTGCACAATTGAATTTGAATTAATCAATCTTTAATCTCTGATTAGGTAAACACAGCAAGAAGAACATATCTGAGGGAAAGAAAACTTCTATCAGAAATGAAATTATTACTTGAGAGGCTAACATCCTGCATCAGTTTACAACTGATAAGATTCAATATGCAGTTGTGGAAAAATATTAGAAAATCTATTAGGAGACACTTAGGTGAATATCATGTTCCAACCTTTAAAATCCAAGCTGTGCCTTAAGATTGTAACTATCTTTTTGCTCCAGAACAAAAATAAATAAATAAATAAATAAATAAATAATTGAAAGGCATGACTATTAAGCAAGGATAAAGGTTGAGTCATAAGCAATTGTCATGTTATAGATTTACCTACCAACAGGAAGGCAGCGGGGTTCAGGTCAGAGGTTAATGAAAGACATCCAAAGGACATTTGGTGATTATGTGAGAGCATGAGTTTAATAGGGCACGGGGACGACAGACACTGACAGAAGATTTATACCAGAGGTGATGACACTGCTCCAAATAGTGCTGATAAAAAGAGCCCCAATATGGGCCTGAACAGAATGATGAATGGTGCACAGGGCTGCTCACACTTCTCATTATAAGCTCCTTCACTCATGGTGGCACTTAGCAGCGTTTATTTACTGGGCTTTGATGGTACTGAGCAGAAGCACAGTATATCTAATACTTTAAATGTAGACTTGCCATATAAAAATGAAACAAGAGATAAGATTAGACCATTGAATAATTGCCCAGCTTTCCTGCAGAGATTATATTCACCAGTGCTAACATTATTTTTTTCCTAATGTTCTAGTGTACGAACAGCTCAAGTGAATTAATTTTCTAAGGCAGAAGGTCAAAGGAAAGTAACTGATAAGGGTTGTGCCTGCTATAGAATATCACTTTACAATATTCTCGCCTCCTCATTTATCAGATAGAGAGGAAGAGATAATATAATAAAGGTATATAAACATATTTTTTGTCACGATGACTTTAGTTTTAGTTGTCCCAAGTGCTATTTTTCCTTGTGGCTCTTAGTAGGAAAAGGATTAGAGAAGTCAGCCAAAAATGTCAAAATAAAACAAAAAAAACCCACAAAAAAACAACAACAAACCTTAGGGCCAAACCCAAGGAAAACTGAGACCTGATAAATAACATGCACTGCACCAAGAAACTCCTTTTCAGACTGTTATATATTTATCAAACCACTGGAGTGTGAATTTATGAATAAGTCTTATCATCTTTCAGGCAGCAGGCACAATAAAAATTAGAACCACAGAAAATTGTGGGTATTACAAAAGGTTATTTCTATCAGCTCATGTGTATCTGCAGATGGGAATGTGACAGAAGGAAGTTCTGTACATCTTTGCACTCACACCTTCACCCAGAGACAGCAGCACTGCATGACATCATAGCTAACATTCAGCTGCACATGCAGCAACATAAATGAATTCTAAATAAATAAATAACTCAACCAAGAGGTCTTGTGAAGAGTGTATGTAATTTTAAGAGGTGGAGAGCTGTAACATTCTGAGTATCCAGTATCAGCCCTGTCCAAGATGGTTCATTTAATTGCCTCACCTGTGCTGCCATCATTGCTGCTTCCCAATGCATCTCTATTTTACACCATATCCATCTCATAGTGCCTGAATATGAGATAAACAGGAAAAAAAAAAAAACCCTACCTGCATTTCAGAAAGAAAGAAATATCTCCTGGTTACCTTGAAAATCACACACTGGGTATCTAATACCTGAAGGGCATCTGAAGGTCCAGTAGATCCCCCAGGATAAGGGGCTCCAGAAAACCAGATGTATGTCAGGCAAAAGTTGCTGAAGTGTCACATCTAGTTAATGGAGAGAAGAATTACAGTCACTTACACCTCTGCCTGACTAGGAAGAGTGAAAAAAGAAAAAGAAATGTAAATAACACCTTATCCCTGTGCAGCACATGAGACCTGTGCACTGTGTGAGCCAAAAGGGAACACGAGAGGTGCTGGCTTTCTACCAGGCTCTGCAACATGGCAAACTCCAACCTGAGAGGAAAAAATGTCTTTTGTTACCAATCCAGGTATTCCACCAACTCACACCCCTGATACAAGTCACAGACTGAAATTTCTCGGTCATCTCTTTCATCTATGCCCAGAGCAGATGGACATATATATATATATATACATATATATATCTATCTTTTTGTCCTTTTAAAGGATCTCCCTCAGTTTTCCAGTGTTTTCCAAGTACTGCAGAATAATTTACCAAAAATACATGTAACCAACATTTCTCAGTAGCAGGTTGTTTATTAATCTTCAACATCTGGGTAGCTATTTTTGCTGATTTTTTAATCACTAAAAATTAACAGAAATGTATCCACAAGACCATTAAAGTACAGTGTGTGTGTGCAGAGTACATTCAGGTACACGAAAACTGATGAAAAGGCAGGAGGCAGAAGGGTTTTCCTTTAATGCTCTCTAGTCATCATTGACACTCTGTCATTCAGCATGTTTTATTGTCCACCTGAATCAAATGAATAGAACAATCTAAGGGAAGCCACAGTGTTTCTGGGTAGACAGTGTATTTGTTAGTGAGGCAGACAATAAAATGTTAGTAAAGCATCTGAAGTGGCTGCACACCAAATGAGGATGAGATTTCCTATTTATGAATAAGAAAAAAAAACCCTTGAATGACACTCCTTATTTATTATGCAGAAAAAGAGAAAGCCAGGATGACTGAAATTCTGCCTACAGAGCAAACAGAAAATGTATCTCTTTTCCAGCACAGCCACAAGAGACCAAGTTTCATTTGAAGATATAAGATGTAACATCACTGCTGGTTCTGAAGTTAAGATCACTTTTTCTGAAGCAGCAGAAATGGCAAAACATTACTTATTTTGGTCCATGTTCTGGCTACGAGCATGTAAAACTACTTTTAAAGCCTCTAATAATATATAGATAAAATCTCATAACTGGAATAAAACATAATCTTTATTCTGCTGCACCACAAATGCTGGAAAATGATCTAAGAGTCCAGAAATTGTATAAGCAGCTTACTCTCAAAAAGATTGGTGCATGAATTTCCCCTTTTAAAAATAATACATTTGGCAACTGACACATGGCTTTGAATTTATTTGGAATGTATCTTCATAAGACTCTAAGGATGCTCATATGACAAGCTGGTGCTCTTTCCCAAAGTAATTATGTTATCTGCAGTCCAGCATCTGCCCTGCAAATCTAAACTCAAAATAAACTAAAATTATCAGATATTCTAATCTGCCAGGTTTAGATCAAATCTCCAGAAGAACTGGTTTTTAACTGTAGGTATATTCATGTATATATGTGCATCTGTATAGACAATATTTTTAGTTTACCACTCTGTGAATTTAATTAATCTAGTTCTTGAAAAAGCTTTCTTCTGAGAAAGGCCAGAAAAGAAAGTACTGTGACAACAGCCATAAATCCACAGCAGAAGATCAGCAGGGTAAATAGCACAGGGCACAAGCTGTATTTAAAGAGTTTGTGCTCACTTTGAGTATGTGTGTTCATCTTTATGCAAGTCCTGGCCTGCTCAGAGTACTTCAATTCCTGGGTAATGGAAAGACCATCAGAAACCTGAATCTCATCATCTTGTTTCATAAATGAATCACTCAAGCAAAAAAAGAAGAAAACAACTTACCAAAAAAACCCACTAAGAACAATCCAAACACAAACATAATATTGAGTTTTTGTCTCTGCAACATGAAGGCCAAATTCTTTACTGGGGTAAATTTACAATGCCAGCAGAAATTCACATTCAAAATGTGTAGTGTAGGAGTAAAGGGCTAAGACAAAACCCAGGAGCCAGTTTAAGCTGGTCATAGTTCAGTGTTCCACATCAGCAACACAGCTGAGAACGTATATTTCACTACCTCTGAAGTCCTGTGTACTTTAGTTCAACTTGTGTGTGATAATTCTACTAAAAGAGTTAAGAATTTAAAAAATATCTTTCTCATTAAACCTTCCTAAGCCTTCCTCATTAAACCTTAGAAATATGTGGAAGAGAATATAACTGATGCCGTTAACAGATCCATTTGCCATCCCATTAAAATATAAGTTCAGAAAGTTCATACCCCGTGTTCTGGTAGTAACATCAAATATTGCACAACACAGCTAAGCCCCTGCTTTCATCAGAAAAGGTCAAGTTTAAGCAGTAGCTCAGAAGTCCAGGGCAGCCTAACAATTCTTTGCTGACACCAGCTAGTGGGTCATTATAGAATAAAGAGACAATTCTTTATACTTTCACAGCGATTATAGCAAAAGTGGTAATATAATTATGAAATAGGAAAAGGCCTGAGAACTCTGCAATTCCAATTCCATTTATATTATATTCCCATAGAATCATAGAATGGTTTGGGCTGGAAAGGACCTTAAAGATCATCCCGTTCCAACTCCCCTGCCATGGGCAGGAACATCTTCCACTGGACCAGGCTGCTCAGAGCTGCAGCCAGCCTGGACCAGTTATGTTCTTCTCTTCCTTCTCTAGCACGTGGCTCTCCAGTGTTGCCTCTGTGACCCTGAGACTGAAAAAAAAAAAAATGTAATAATGCTAACTCAGACAATTATTAATTCTCCTTGTCTTTTTATAGCTCCAGGGAGACTCACAGAGTTGATTACTAGTTCCTGCTCCGTTTATCCCGGTGTTCCTTGCACAATCCAGTTGCCCAACACCAGACTTCACTTTTTCTTGCCGAGCTGGCTGTGGCTGCCATGTGCTCCAAGTGTTCCCAGGACAGCTCCTGCTGAGAGTGCCTGCCCTGCACCCTGCCTCCTGCTCTGGGCCTGGATGGAGGCACTGGCTGAGCCAGCTCCCAGCGTGCTGCACTTGCTGGAGGACACAGCACGGAGCTCCAGCGCAGGAATTTCTGGCTGCTCTGGTGCAAAATAACCAGGAGAGGCCAAAAGAGTGTCATGAATTTAGGGTAAGATTCAAGGGCACTGTGCTGCTGCCCCCCCTCCTTTATCAGGCTCTGACAGCCCACTAGTAATGGCATCAGATGGGATGCTTTATTGTCTGAAATTGGAGAGATTCCGAGACTAATTGTGCAGCCACAGGGTGTGCAATGCTGTTCCAGATGCCCCAGAGTGTCCCTCCCCATCCCCAGCCCAGCCTCAGCAAGATAAGGGTCTTGCAGGTGGATGTCACATCTCCAGCTCCATGCAGGTGTCCTGGATGCCTTAAAGTATTTCTAGGATAGACCATGAATCCTGTGTTCAGGCACCTGCATCACTTACTGACTGTCAAAAGCAACTCCAGCTGATGGAATATATTTCATTAAAATTGCTTTTAATGGAAAATTGTGTTTCCAAGTGAGCTCTTGGTTCCTTTACTTTTGCATTTGCATCTTGTGCTTTCTGAGGGAAAGGTCAAATTTGTGAGGAAGCTGAATGCTGCAAAATGGAAATATTTGTTGGAAATGAGAACTTGTGATATTTGAATTGTCACTGTAAATTTGCAGATTTCTGTTGACTAAGAGGAATAGACATGTTTCAAACTGCTCTGTAATGTGTCCTTCCCAGCACTGTCAATGCCAGCAGTGATTGCCGTCTGACAGAAGTGCCTGAGACTGCTGCAACACAAACATTTCTCAACACTGACCCAGATAACCTGGGCTGTTGAGCAAATTACACAGGATAACATCATTATCTCCTTATTCTGAGGCCTAAAAGTTAGATGTCTATGAAGTTTGGCATCTTTTCCCTGCAACAGGTGAAGGAAAGAAACAGGCCTCTCCAGAACAAAATTTTTTAACTTAAAATATATGCATTAAATGAGCACAATGATCACACTCTGTGTGTGCTATTTCTTTCTACCACCTGCAGAGGAATCTTCTGCTCTCTCTGGGCTGTAAATCTGCAGGAGTAGAGATTGTTCATGGATTCACAGGATACCCTGAGTTGGAAGGGACCCACAAGGATCATCAAGTCCAACTCCTGAGACTGCACAGCAGCACCCCAAGGTGTGTGCCTCAGAGATTCACACTCTGACTTCATACACTGAAGGGCAAAACAGGGTGCAAAACAAGCAAAATAGGGTTATTGACCTATCTCACAATAATTTAAAATGTTATTTTTTGTAGGCCTAAGTATAACATCTGTATCTCTACAAATATAGTACCAATTGAATTAAATTTAGTCAACAGTATTGCCAAATGCAATAGTCACTGTGATTGCAGTTCAAGTGCAATCACAAGTGCAATTCCTAGAATCTTCTCCTTCCTTCTGGATCTGAGATGCCACAAAGGGAGGGAGAGAGGGAATCTGAGAAAGATTCATGGGGAGAGAAACTGTGAAATTCCAAACTTAGAATTTTCATTCTAACTTCAATGAGACATATATTTAAAATATTTTCAATGAAGCCCAGAAAATAATTTAACTTCTTGTGCAAGGCTGTTTTCGTTCTAGACTGCAGTTTTTATTTTTGCATTTCTTATGCCAATTTCCTCATCCACTCAGCCATCTATTTTTAGCTTGATTCGACATGAATTTCCTCCCTGCCCTTTTTTGTATATACTTACTCAACTGCACTGACCTTATTTTGACTCTTAGCAAGTGACACACTTACGACAGATGCACGCACTCACAGGACTAGAATGCATTCATGTGCATTCCCTGTGTACCTTCAGGCTCCACACTGTCCTTGCTTCTCACCAGAAGCCACCACCAAAAAAAATTACCACTGAAAAAAATACGCCCCACTGAAGATCAGCATGCCAGCTATTTATCCTTGAACCTAGATGTTGCTTGGTGTATATATAAAAATGTGGTAGGAAGTCTTTAATTTCCAAATTCCACATTTGGATGCATTCTAACATCATGATGATTACCTTGCATGTTCAGTATCTTGTTTATATGTCATAAATGTTCAATGCTCCAGCTGTTTGTGGCTCTTTGGCACGTGTTGCAATGAGGTTATCTTGGCAAATTTCTGACTGGGCTGGACTCCATATCTCAGAAACCACGGCCGTGGCTGGCAGTGTTTACTCCCTAGGTGACTATTTCAGCAAGTACTGAATGAGTGTGGAAACCAGATCAGGGCTGAGCCACGCTGGCAGAGTGACACAGGGAAACCCAGGCTGCATTCGTCCATGCAGCACCTTTCAGCACATAAATAAAGGACTTTAGCCCCTGGAGCTGACAAGCCAGCGTCTTTTGCAAGTGGCTAAATAAATAAACAAAAATGCCTTTGATAGTTGCCCTAAAACTGCATATCCTGTTGGTAACCTGAGATAAGCACAAGCCCTTTTCATATGTGAGAACGCACGTGATCCGATGGCTTCACACTGCTGCTGTCTCTTTTCCCTTTCCTCTCTAAAATGCCAACATTATTGGAAAATCAATTTTATAGAACTTGTCCAGTGCTCACTGCGCTGTTGCCAAGACCCCAGAGTAGTTCACAGCACGCTGCTCTTTGTGCCTAACAAGCTCCTGTGCTGCAGGACTTGTCAGCCCTGCTGCTCTTTGCCTGTGACCCAGCTGTGTGCTGACCTAGGTGACTACTGCACCTCCTGTTGCAGATAATAAAACACAAAACAGCATCCTCAGCTAGTGAGATAAAAGGCATTTCTGGAGAACATGCCCAGTTCTATTATTCTTTATTTATGAAGGCCCTCCAGAAGGCTTCTTTATGTATGGAGAACTTCCAAAAAGGCTTTGGAAGAGATTTATATTCCTGAAGAGTATTTAGAACTTACAGCTTTTTTTTTTTTTTTTCCTTTTTTACAATCCTAGCTAAAGGCCTCAGATAACAGCAGTACTTGATATAGTTGTCTGCAAAGTGGAATGAGGGAGGGACAGGCATTCTTTGTTGCAAAACTGCTGCTGGTCATTGGCCATGCTTCAGCACAGCTCACAAACAGCCTTCTGCAGAAGGGCTGCCATAGATATTTAGGATCTGCAGAATGTGCTTGGAGAGCTCTACAGATGTTCATTCATGCACCTGACAGAAAGCAAACCTGGCCTAATCCCTAGGAACAAGGCTCCCACACTGATGGTTTTCTTACAAAGAGTGCACTGTGGTTGCCCCACTACTGGATACAGCAAAAGCCTTGGGAAAGAACAAAAACTTTGACCTGATGTTATCCTTTATTTATATAAATTCTGGAAGCCCTACCAGGAATCAGCTCCAGACTTCTACAGAAGGCTTTCTCTTGCCATACAGATAGGCTTTTCCCAAGTTACACGTGATACAAGTTCAGAAACACCTGATATTTAATCATGGATCACCACACAAAGACTCTGGTTAAGTTTTTTCTACCTACTCTCTTATTTTCTTTTCCACTTTCTCACCCACCCATCCATATATCCATGAATCTATTGTCATCTTACTATTCCTTTACAGTCCTGCTGTGGACATACCTCCAGCCAAGCCAACTGGCATTGGCTCACTCAACCAGTGTCTCAGGCAGCTCTGAAGGCCTCTACAAAGTGCAGCTTTTAAAAAGCCACTGTTAGGGACAGGAGACAAATGCCACTTTTTCTATAGCTATGTGGCTGCTTTAGGCTCCTCTGCTTTGTATGAACTCCCCCAAGTTTTTCACTGTCAGATTTATTATATCCAGAGCACTGACATCCCAAAACTAAATTCAGAACATTCTGTATTATCTTGTTCTGCAGCCAGTGCAATCAAACAACTCTGTGCTGCCTTCCAAGAGATGATTCTCCCATGATGTTTTATAGCAATTCCAGTTAATTCAGAGCAAGTGGCACTTCTCTGCAGGTCATATCTCTACCTCCTTTCTCTGTAAAACTATTTGGCAATGTATTTATTTTGGCAATTTCCAATTCAGATACATTTTTGTATGCTTTTCCCTCACGCTTCTCCCGTTTTCATGCAATAGGATATTGTGCCCTCTGAGATAATCCAGATGGATGTAGGAACTGAGACTTCAGCTGCTGTGAGTTGGCAATGCCATAAAGTCCTTGGAGTTGCAGTGATTTACACCAACACTGGTTATTTACTATGTCACATATTAGTTTTAATACACCTCTATCAATATGGTTAATATTTGTCATATGGTCACTTTTTTTTTTTTTGTAGGAATTAAGATCTTGTGATTTTATAGTACCAAACACAGCAGCAGACCTGACTGTAACTAATCCAAATTTATTGATATACAAGTCATTACCTGACTATATTTACAAGTGTCTGGAGAAGGAAAAATCCAGCAATCACTGGCAGTCTCCATCTCCTTATGCCATACATTCCTCCCTACAGCATACACTTTGTGTTTCCAAAGTTTCTGATTTCAGGCTTTCTGGTGGTCCTGGTCTTTAAGGCACAAATAAATAAGGCACTTTCTTCTGCTTCAGGCATATGGCTGGCCAAAGGTATTTATCTGACGTTAAGGAAATATATTTTATTTGATTCAAAAAACCTTTTGTCTTTCTTGATCCAGAATTTGTCATTCAAGTACAGCAAAATGACCATCTAAACCACAGACAAGGCAGGCAGCTCAGCAGAATTACTGAGAATAAAAAGATTTTGTTTCTGTGTGGCAAAAGCCAAAGTTGAACAATTTGAAAATTCATTTATTGCTCATCTAAACCCCAACGGGTTTCTGCTGCTGCAATGTCTTCCTTTTTCATTCTTACTATGTCTGTTATAGACCCACATCCTCCCTTCTGAGTTTGCACGTTTGGTGACACTGCTGATCACAACATACCAGCACAAAGAAACCACAGTTATCACTAAAGATGCCACTACAGTGAACAGCTACAAATTTCATCCTACCAGCCATTATTCTGAGAACTCTAAGGGGATAGGCAGTGAATTTCTGCAGACCTCATAATATGGAAAGCTCTGTCAAAGTCTCTGCAGTGAAATACCAAGCTTGGGGGAATGCAATGTGCAAATCTTTTTAATAACAGTATTCAATATCAGTATAAGAAAGAGTTCATTAATACAATAATATGGATATATGATATACAAATGAATGTAACAGCATTATTCTCACATATTCCATCTCACATACATAAATGGTGGTTTTTATTGTGATGCCTTTACCATTCCTAAGATAGGCTAAAGCAAATTGTTTTCTACTTCATGTTGTACATTCTCCCCAAAAGGTGCAAACTGGAGGTGAAAACGTGGCTTCTGGAATACGGAGATGTGGAATTTTGTCCTCCATCAATAAAGTCAAGCACATGGGAAAGTCCTTGTGCGACCGGGTGTTCAGGAGGGCTGGAGCTGGGCTGGCAGCTTCAGCTGGGGACAAGGACTTCGTTCCCACCATGTGTGTGCCTGCAGGTGGAACAGGCTGTGGTACTGCCCCCAGCCCAGCTGGGAGTGTGGTCATGGGGGAAACAGCCCAACACATCCTGCTTTTCATTATTGGATCACACAATGTTAAGGGTTGGAAGGAACCTTAAGGATCATCCAGTCCCAACACCCCCTGCCATTGGCAGGGCCACCTCGCACTAGACTGGGCTGACCAAGGCCTTATCCAACCTGGCCTGGAACACTGCCAGGCTTGGGGCATCTCCGTCCTCCTGGGCAACTGTTCCAGTGTCTCATCACCCTCACAGTAAAGAATTTCTTCCTAATATTTAACCTGAATTTCCTGTCTTTCAGTTTGTACTCCTGCACACAGCACTCGAAGTGAAGTGCTCCTCTTGTAAACTCCGTGGCACTGCTGCAGAGCCGCAGCCGCGGTACCGGGCGCTCTCCGAGGCGGAGCGGGGGCTCCCGGCGGAGCATCCCCGCGCCCCNGGGGTCCGGGGCAGAACCGCCGCCCGATGGCTGAGAGGCGATGGTTTTGTTTGCTTTTGGCGTTGCCTCGCTGCAGACGGATGGTTTCTTGCCATCTCCTGCGCGGTGTTGCCCAAATAAATGTTCTCGTTGTCGGCCTCCCCGCGCCGTGCCCGGTGTGTCTGTGTGGTGTCAGAAGTTGTGAATCGCTCTCGGTGCGCAGGGAGAGGGCACAGGGGAGCAGGAGGGATCTTCTCCTTAGGAGACAGTTAAGTGACTAAGTGTTTTAAAATGTCTAGGGTGATAATTTACTTGTTAACTTTTTTGCGCAACGCCAGATACCGTGTGGCTGCCTTGTCGTGTATGGTGCACGGTGTGTTGAAAAGCTTGGGCTGGAGTCCGCGTGTGCCAGCGAGCAGGGAAGTGCAGCTGAGACTCTGGCAGTGCCAAGCCTGCAGCTTTCAGTGCCGCGTTACAGCTGTGAATGTGCATTCCCAGGAAATGAAGGCTCAGGAGTCTTGTTGGTTCAATATGCTGTGATCTGTTCCTATCCGAGAGGAAACCTGCGGTAAAACATAAGGCTTAAAAGGAGACAGAGTCTCCGCTGTCTGTGGGAACAGTGGCCTCCTAGTCAGAAGGAATTGGAGTCTTTAGAGATAATAATTTAATTTCCATGAAAGGTGGTGATAGTATATATCTGTGCTGTGCCAGGGCATTGTGAGCCTTGGCTGTCTGGGGCAATGAAGAATGTTTCCTGAGCACTGATCACTTTGCTCCATTCCCCAGTTGCTCTGTGGCATGCCAGAAGGTCAGTGGAAAATCTGGAAACTGATAAAACAACTAGGAATTACATGTGTAGGTTGAGAAACCACCAGGTGCAAACGACTGCATCATGCTAGTTTCAGCCTTTGAATTACTTTCATAAACATCTGTCAATATGTACCTACCCAGGTGCCCTCGCTGGGGTCAGGCTGTTTACCTGCTAATAAAAATCTGTTCTGGTGTCTTGAGTAACTTGCACCTGCAGTGGTTGTGAAGAAGCAGTAAGTGATTTCCTTCCTGTTGCATTTAGATAAGCCTTCACAATTAAATGTGTATTTGCTGAATGGCATATTAAAAAAAGTGGAAATTATACAAATGCAGGTTTTATGATTTGAAAGTGATTTATACCGAAATAAAATTGGTCTTTTACTTGATCATCAGCATTTCTAGGAGAAAAAGCAGTAAGAGCGGATCAGTGTTTACCGTCAGTATTGCCATGTGGGATAGTTGATGATTCTTAATTAGGCTGAAGATTCCTGTAGATGAAAAATTACAAGAAGCAGTCTTGTTAGAGGGAGATACCAAGAGAGAGTGTAAAATGGGGAAATAATCAATGCAGGGAAATTATTTGTAGATTTCATCGAAGACAGGGACTTGGGCTGATCTCTTTCAGTATTTGGGTGGTGGAACTAGATGATCTCTAAGTTCTCTATCAATCCAAAACATCCTATGATTCTATTTTAGTTGATAGCCTTGGTGCACAAAATAGGATGCAGTAAGATGCTTGCTGATGACCCAAAGCTGGCAACATTTGCAGGGCCAAAGAGGCCTGAGAGATCCTGCAGGAAAAGTTGGTTGAAGTTGGGTGTCAGAAAGAAATGACACCTATGGGCTGAAATGCAGTGTGCAAGGTCTGGAGCTGGTGCCAGGGAACAAGGACTTCAGTAACAGGAAAGAGGAGAGATTTGAATGTAGTGAAGGATCACAGGACATGAGCAAACCACTTTATGACTGAAAAAAGAAACTGTTATCCTGTGTGCTGCTCGTTAAAGGAAGAACTAAAGGTGTGAGCTTCCTTATATATCAGCTTGGGTCATGCATTTAAAAAAAGGGATATGCAGACTTCAGGAAGTGCCAAAAGCTGTTGGGATGGTGAAGTGAGTGGAGAGTTAAGAGCTTAGCTTATTTCCCTAGGTAAGCCAAAGCTGAGAAGGGACATAACAGTTTGAAAACCCATGTTAGGCACAGTATTCCTGCAGAGTTTGTAATTGGGAGCCTCCAATGCCATGTGTTGGAAAGACTCCTGTAAATCCTGAGAATAGTGGTGATCACCTGGTGTGCAAAGCCCCAAGGGACACAAGGGAGACTCAGTAGAAATAGTGATGTTTTTGTGACTCCCTGGTTTCTTTGCTGGAGGCTAAAAGTATGATCCAAGCTCCAGTGCTGTGCCATCCAGAGCAGGAAAGAAAAATCTGGAGCACCTCCTTTTTGCTTGAAGGAAGTTTGCTTGAAGGAAGTGTTGCAGTGCCAGCCTTGATACAGACATCAAGGCTGGCAGTCTGACTCAGGAAGCAAACTAAGAACCCTGACACCTTGGTGGTTCTCTTTCCCCCCAAGGTGTGTTCATGATTACAAGGAATGTGGGGAATTGGCTTTGTAGAAGAGAGCCTGTGTTCTTAGGAAGACACTGTTGCCTCCCCAAACTGCCAGTGGGAAATTTTGTATACAGAGAACTTTTTTCTTTTTTGTCCTCTTTTTTTTCCTGTCGGTTGAACTTTCCTTCTGATGGAGTGTGCCATGGTGTGGCATCACATCTGTGCAGTTGGCTGGAGTATCTTAACTTTTAACTTCCCTTTTGGCTTTCAGTCAGCAGAAGTGAATGAATGCTGAGTCCTCTGCTCTGCTGCTGTGTCTGCAGAGAGGTTCCTCGGGGTTGGCTGGAGCTGAGAGAAAAGGGGATGAATGTTCTGGTTTGGCTCCCCATGTGCCATAAATAAGAGTTAACAGAAGCTGCTACCAGCTGGCAGTTTCAGATTTAAAAACAATGTCAGGGCTTTTTTTCTGAAGTTCCAGGTGGCTAAGCTGTCGATCAAAATCGTTGTTGTACATGAATGTGGCACTGAATCCATGTATAACAAGACTCATGATGGACAGGTTTTGGTTTTTTTTCTTTTTGAGGGAGGGATTGGGGTGGGAACTCTGCCATGCCTGTAGTACCGGTAGTTACTCATGTCTGAGGCTTCCTAGTGCAAAGGCAGATGGAGCTCCTTTTCCTTTGCCCTCAGGTGCTTCTGTGCCTGATTACAGTTAGGGTTTGTAGTGATGTAGGGCAGTTTTCACCAGATGTGTGTGTTACTTTGGAAATATTTCTCTGTGTTGAAGTTACTGCTCTGGTTTGCTGAGCTGTTTGCTCTTACTGGAGGTTACAAAACATGTATGCTGCAGGATTGCTGAAATTCTGACTCCAGCCTGAAAGTTACTTCATAGATTTCACTTTCCAGTTGGGAAATGTTTTTTTAGTGTCTCTTCAGGAAAAGAGATCTCTGAACCTCTCTGGCTGACTTGAAATTGAGGGCTGTGTTTAGTTGCTGCTGAATTATATAACCTCCAGTTGTTGCTTCAAGGAAGGGAGTAAACCAATTTGTTCTTACTGCAAAGTAAGCCTCCATCTGATACCTGTGTCATTTCTTCACCTCCTGGAATGTACTTTCACATTCCTACTTGTCCCATCCCACGTTTCCTCCTCTGTCTCCTAGTAGAAAACTAGTTGTGAAACATCTTCCCTTTTTAGAGCATTTTTGCAGCTGTGGTTGATTCTGCTATCAAAGGACTAATTACCTCTTCAGAAAATTCAGAAAAAATATAATAGGCATTTTTTAACCCAATCTCCAAAGAAGTTGAGGGAAATATATGTAATGTTTCTTGTATCTGAATTTTCACTCTTCTTTATTATTTTTCAGGGTTTGGGTGTCTCCTAATTGAAGAGAGTCGAAATATTGATTGGAAGTGAATCCTCAGTCAGCCTCTTGGATGCCTCTGATAACATAAGAAGTCATGGCAGAAAATGATGCAATGCCAACCTTACCAAAAAAGTGTGGCCCATACATTTCATCAGTAACCAGTCGTGGCATGAATTTGGTAATTCGTGGTGTAGTGCTGTTTTTTATTGGTGTATTTCTTGCATTAGTATTAAACTTGCTTCAGATCCAGAGAAACGTTACTCTCTTCCCCCCTGATGTGATCACGAGCATCTTCTCCTCAGCTTGGTGGGTACCACCTTGCTGTGGCACAGCATCAGGTAAGTTCAGTCATGTGTCTATGCCTGGTGTGCTGAGATAGTTAGGTAGTTGCGAAAAACTGTGTAAGAGGTGGGGAAGATAAAAAGTTCCTTTTCAGCATCACTGTCCTTGTTGAGCTGTTAGTATCCTTCTGATCTTTTTGTATACACAAATACACATGTGTCCAGGAATTAGGTTTTTGTGCTTTCCTGGGTCACCTGAGAACTCTGCAGCTGCCAGTGGGAGCTTGGGAAGGCTACGTCTTGCCATCATCTCTCAAGAAACTTGTGGGCCTTTCTGGGCCTGATGGGTTGGTAGTTTTGATGGAAAGACTGGATATGGCTTGTAAAGTGTACTGTTTGATTTAAGTACTTGATTTTTAAGTCACCTCATTTAAAGATACTACAGCCTTAATTGGCTTTTCCCAGCAGGAGTCACTCTGTTGAGGTGTTCAGGGTTTTTTTTTTTTCATTATTAGTCTTCTCCATTTTCTTTCCTTATCTTCTCTGCTGGCATGCATACAGGGAACCTCTGTGGTAAATGCTGATAATTCACCCATTTTCTTACCATTTGTACTTGCACAGCCTTCATGGAATTGACGTAACATTTCTCTGCAGTATGGTTTATTATTATGAGCAGAATAAAGGTATTTTGCATATTTATAATCAGGGGTGATCGAGGCTGCATTCAGAGAAGTCCTTTTATCCATCACCATTATTAGTCATGAATTTGGCCCAAGGCCTTTGGCAAGAAAATTGCTCAGGGATGTTTTTTTCCGCTCCAGCTTTACTGATGATTTATTTTCCCGAATCCTGGAGATCAGCTTCCTCTGTGGCAGAGGAAAGAGCATTTGCAGTGTTACCCCCAGCAGTGTGCTGGACTGAAGGCACTGCAGTCTGTACTGATGGCTCAGGCTCTGCTGTGCTCACACCACTACAGTCTAACATTAAGGCACCATTGTAGTTCCTTAGTGTGGTTGGTAAAAGTCTTTTTAGCTGCAGTTGCAGTAGAGAACACATTTGTGAAGAAATATTGAAAGAGCATCTCAATTCCCTGGGGCTGGAATTCCTGTTTGCTTTCTGTATTCAACAGCTACTGTAGGCACTTGGCTTTCTCTCTTCTGGGTGAGCTTGAGAGTAGCATTGAAGAAGAGAAGAATGTTATGCTAACAAAGCCTGCTTGTAACAAGAACAGAAGAAAACACAAAATATTGATGTTATAAACCACACCAGTACTGTGATGTGTTGCTTTTGAAGTTATTTTAAACACGTTTGATGTGTGGGATTTTTGGAAGTGCCAGACCTGTAAGCTATTAGTGCTTTTTCTGAACTACAGTGCAGATTTTGGTGTGGGGGAGAGCTCTGTCATCCTCTGCCCCTGGTTCAAATTGCCTCTGTATTGCTGCTTCTGCTGCAGTGGCTGAAGATGCTGCTGAACTCTATGTAGCTTTTTTAAATAATTAAACTCTTGGAAATTCCTCTTCTTTTACAATGTATGTTTTTGTGCTGTTTATCCTTAAAATATGTGTTTTAGTAATGCCTATAATTGTCAAAGTCTAGGTAGCCTTTATTCTAGTTAAATGTTGCCAGTGCTTTAACTTCAGGGCATTTTTTCTTTCCTGTCTCCCCAGCTGTGATTGGGTTATTGTACCCCTGCATGGACAGACATCTGGGAGAGCCACATAAGTTCAAGAGAGAATGGTCCAGTGTAATGCGATGTGTAGCAGTCTTTGTGGGAATAAATCATGCCAGTGCTGTATCCTATAACCAAATGACATTGGTGGTAACAAATGGGTTTCCTCTTAAAAAAAGCTCCCACAGTCAGTCGTGGTGAATTGGTGTTAAAGATGTAACATGTAGCATTTTTGCAAGGAAAATGCAGATCATGTGTTAGTGTCAAACTTGTAGCAGTATTGGAGCTGATGAGTCTCACATCTTTTTGTTCTGAAAAATATTTTCGTTAGGAATGTCTCAATATTGGGCTTTGTCTTACTTAGAGTCTTTATTTTCTTTGAATAATTAAGGTTAGTGTGGAAAGGTATTCATGCAGTTGGTATTACAGAAAAGTTGCTTTATGTTGTTGCAAGCTGATGTCCTATTAATACCATAGTAAGAGCTTGAGGCCCTGTCTTGAAGTCATGAGTGAAGCACTTTGCAAAGAGTGGGGAAAGCTCAGGACCGGGAATACCCAGGACTATGCAATGTCAGGAAATGTTGCTATCCCCTTTTGCAAAGGATGCCTTCCTTGATACCAGAAGAGTACCCTGGGTGGCAGGATGCTTTTCTCATGGGCTGGTGCACCTTACAGGCAGTGCTGTGGGTCTGAGAGGCTTTCTGCAGTTATGCCTAGTGCCTCCTCTGTCAGCTAAAACCAGGGTCTGCTGGTGAAAATTGGGGTCTTGTAAAGAAAGCTGATCATCTCTGCAATGCTCATCTCCATCTGTGTCAGCTCCAACACAGTTTACAAAAACGGTGCTGAAAGTTCTGTTCTTGTGCTGCTGGATCTCCTCATTCCCAGGAAGAGAGGGCCCATTAAGTGAAAGGTGGGAGAGCTGGATGAATTCACACTGGGGATGCTTGGCCACTGGTGGTTTTGTTGCTGTGTGGTTTTTCCCCACCCTCTGCTATCCAATGTGGCCAGATGAGCTGGAGCTGCCGAGGTTCTGAGTCACTCCCACTGTCCCTCACAAACCTCACTGTCCTTCCAGAGATGCTCTGCTCTGGTGCTGTGGTTCTCACTGACCTGTGCCTGTTCGGTGAGCTCGTGGCAGCTTTGCTGCTTTTTAAGAAATAAGAGTTGACAGCTCCTTTTTACACAGGTCTGATTATTTACAGCAAATTTTCTGCAGTTCTCTAGCAGCTGTTCCCCATATCCCAGGACATCAGTAATGTACTGTCTGTATTTCCTGCTTGACAGCTCTCCAGACTGCTTTCTCTTCAGCTGTTGCCAGTTCTGCACATTGCCAGATTTGGTGAGGGTTCTGTCTTCTTTGACACTTTTTCTGAAGCTATTGATTTTTATCCTGTAATTATTTATTTTAGTTAGTCAAGCTTGTTTCTCATTTCCCTAGGTCTCCCTCCAGATTTTTGTGAGGAAATAGGACAGTGGTTTTTATACTGTCATCCCATAAATTTGCTTTCAGGCCTATGAAACATGACAAGCCCCTTTTTAATTATCTGTTTTGGACAGGAGTAATGAGGATGAGTTAGTGTTTCCAAAACATTTTGAAGGATGTGGAACACACAAAGATGTCTGAAGTGACTTCACAATTCTTTCACAAGCTGACAAAACTGACTTTCAATGTTGATTTACATGAACACTTCTCAGTAGTATTTTAATTTTGATTTATAGAACACATTAACATTTTAATGTTGAGCTGAATGTAAAACATAATGCAGTTTAAACAAAATTGCAATTAAGAGTGATAAATACCTTTTTTTGATGAATCCCTATCAGTTGAACAAATTTAATGCTAGATTTAAGATTTCATATTGAGTGTAATAAAGGTCCAGGTGAGGGTGAGAAGTAACATGTGCATTGTGTGTCTCTATAAAATGCTTGATTGTTTGGTAGGGGAAGAGGCTCTTCAGTCTTGTACAGTGCAAAGACCCTAAAATTGGAAGAAGTATCATAAGTTCTTAGTTTCCTGAAAAATTGACAATTACAAGCCTTAATTCCTCACATCTGATAGCTGTGTGAGAGATGTTACAGGTAACACTATACTTGTCTTAACGATTTTTTTTTTTTCTGTTGTGCCAAAATAATAGAAACAGAATGACAAAAATTGCTTTATGCTTGTACGTGATATTTCCAAGCTGATCCTTAACAGCCAGCACAGAAGGTGGATTTTGCCAACAATATCCAGCTGTCTCTCACATTGGCAGCCCTGTCCATTGGGCTGTGGTGGACCTTTGACAGGTCACGGAGTGGCTTTGGTCTTGGAGTAGGAATTGCTTTCTTGGCCACGTTGGTGTCACAGCTTCTGGTGTACAATGGAGTTTATCAGTAAGTATTTGCTCCCCTAAGGTGAAATGATAATGTTCTGAAGCTGTAACATTAAATCAGGATAACTGAAGGGGTACAATTTGACATGATTTTCAAAGCTGTCAGCACCTAATTTTGAGCACAGCATGAACTGGACTGTTTATGAAAGTTCTTATCTGAGTTTAAGTGAGAAATCTAGTTGGAAATGCTAATTGAAATAAAATTGCTGCCTTGCCAACGATGTACCACGCTTTGTTTGTTTGAATAAATGCAGCTATAATCAATAAGAAGCTTCCTTTGTTGTTTGCTGCAGGAAATTAAATTTCTATAATGTGGATCTTTTTGAGTTAAAATATCCTAATAATTGTGAATTTGCCTTGTGTTTGGAGGATTCTCTGTATTACACAACACTGAGCTCAAAAATGTGTGTCCTTTTCCAGATACACATCCCCAGACTTCCTCTATGTCCGTTCCTGGTTGCCATGTATATTTTTTGCTGGTGGAATAACAATGGGCAATATTGGCAGGCAGCTGGCAATGGTGAGTCTGGAGGAGGGGGGTTGGTTGCCTTCCAGTAGAAGTTTAAATGTACATATCATTTCTTCCTCCATGTATACCAGCCAGCTATTTGGCTCAAGGGTGTGCAGTGAGGTAGAAACCAGCAATCATTTCTTGCTGATGTACTTAGTGAGCTGATCAGTCTGTAAATCAGAGTACACCCATGCTTTGCTCTGTACACTCTGTTACTTACTGTCAGGACCATGTGCTAAGAGCTCATGTGTTTGGGGAGAAATCAGGCCATCCCCAAAGTCTGACCTGCTCAGGGGGCAGAAATTGCAGTCACCAGTATGTGCACAAAACTTAAGATCAAACTTACCTGAGTGGAGTTTAACAAGAGCTGTTTTATCACCCATTTCATGGAAAAATCACTTATCTTAAGATTTTTTTCACTAGTTATGTAGAATAACATTATTTTGTCAATTTCTGTTTTTCAGTATGAATGCAAAGTCATCGCAGAGAAGTCTCACGAGGACTGAGAAGAAATAATATGCACCTTTTAAGCAGGAAAATGTCTGACAAATGACTGTTGGAGGAGCATAAGGAACACTTGACTATGAAATTGCCAAAATGCAATTTTTTTCCCTTGAGTGGTATACTTTACTGCAATCTGTGATTGCTGCTTCTATAGAAACCTTGATGTCTGATTTTGATTACTGTGAAGTTACAATAGTATGCAATACATTTGACAATATTGGTTCAATTATAGGATTCTTTTTTCCAAATCTAAACAGTTTACCATAAATTCCTGTCCGTCTGTAATATTGCAGTGCCAAACTGAACCTTTGCACTATGTTTCTGTAGCTGAAACTTCTTGATTCACTTTATCTTGAAAGTTTTGAGGAATTTTTTCTTGACAGCTAGTAAGAGACAGAGTTCGCGTTTAGCAATTAAGATCTCTTTCCATGATAGCCCGTCATGTCTGTATGAAATTTATGGATTACAGGTGAACTTTGATGCAATAAGTAACTGCTTTATGCCTGTTAACACAGTATACAGTTCTTCTGACCCACACTACTGGTGAGGAAACTCACTGCAGGTTTCATGGGTTATTGCCATAGCATTTCATTTGTCTGTGGTGTGTGCCCAGAATCACAGAAATGGAAACTGAGTCTGGAAACTATTCACTATTTTTCCCCTGGTACACCCAGCATCTATATTTGGTTTTGAATTTATGTGAACCATGGACAGATTCTGAAACTACTTGTGTGCAAAACAGGATACAGTTCAGGTCATTCTCGTACAATCCTTTAAGCTGATTTGTGTTGATAGGAAAACAGCTTAGGGAGTTTTTGTTGCAAAATTCAATTCTGAAGTAAATCAGCCACTACCATAAAGTGTCGTAAACCCCTCCATTACCAATGTTACTGTTGGTGGTCCTTGCTCACCCCCTGCTCTGTTGGCAGGGATCAGCAGTGCTGTGTTTTAGGTACTGATGGAGCCCTCGTTGCTGTTCCTGTGTCCAGGCAACCATAAATGCATTTGTTCTTGCAGCAGTTTTCTGAGGCAGAGAAATGCTGTTAGCCCTGTTTGACAGGTGCCTGTGCACAGACAGCCTGGTAGGACAGCGAGCTGAAATAGGCTGTGTGCTGAGCACTTCCCTTCTTAAGGAGGATTTTAGTGTGTGACCCATATCTGGAGGCATACATGGAATTTTCTCTTGGCTTTGCAGCTCACTTTTAAGACCATGAGCTGGAAGAAATGCAAGAAGGCAGAAAGCAGATTTCAAGAGGACACTACTAACCTGTGCCTGCAGTGAGTTTGGCGTGGGACATCTCCACTCTGTTTTCCCATTCTGTCATTGTTGATGATGTTTAAATGTATTTGTTTTCCTTTTTTGTCTTTAAGTACTATTTTTTAAGTCTTCCATGAAAGGTTTGTAAGGCATGTTACAGTCACCTAGGGGAGGCTGGAGTTGGTCCAAAGAGCAAATAGATGTTTAGATAAGTTTTTATTAATAAATGTGTGAATGCGTTGTACACAAAGCTTGAGCTAGGCAACTTTTTCAGTCTTACCTGCTTACTTCCAAGTCTGAAAAGTGTGGAGTGAGCACTTCCAAAAGCATTGCAACAAAATACATGGTCACAAAAGAAAAATTTCTTTGAATGGAAAATTGTAAAAATAATAAATGAGCAAGTGATGTATGAAGAGCTTGGTTCTGTAGCTCCAGAAAGTGTCATCACCTGCAGCTCGCTGTTCTGGGATGATGTTTCAGGACAGCACCTACAGAGGCACTTTGCTTTAAGCAGAGGCATAACATGTCTAAGTAGATCCCTGACCAGAGATTTTCTTTTAATCAAACGGCAATAAGAAGCATTTTATTGATAAAACCAAGAAGCTGGGCAGGAATGAAGGGTGAGTTTCTTTAGGCAGGCTCTGGCAATTTGCTGAAAAAGCTGTTGGGTCTCTCTCTTACAGTATTTCACCTCATCCACCTTCTTTTACTTCAACAAATGGCTTCAGCTTGGTGGACAGTGTGAGAAGTCCCTATTGAGTTATCAGGGCATGAGTGGCATAAAAATTCAGATGTTTCTTATGCTAACTGTAGGGAATAACGCAGTACCTCAGTAGGCAGTGTGCTGACTTGGTAAACAGTGTAGTTTCATCATGACCAACAAGAGTGTACAACGGAAGGTGAGTTGGTTTTGTTATTCCCTTGGTGGTAGAACTGCTGTTACCTGCCAGCCTCGATACTTACACAGAAGCAGCCTCATGTGTGTTGAAATGTGCAGGATGTGAGAAATGGTTGTTGTGCATCTGTGGCACCCACTTGGCAGCACTTTGCACTCAGATTCAGCTAAACCTGGTTAGACTGTGCTGTCCGCTGGCTTTTAAATTTCATTTTGGAAATTTTGAGCATGTTGTGCAAAGGCAGCAATCATCCAAAATAAATTTGGGTGGAGTCCTTTATTATATGTGTCTGTATTGTTTTTATTCTTACTCATCAATTCAGGATCACACCGTGGGTGTCCTGTTATTTCAAACTGCTGTGATTTTATGGCTGATGTGTTCAAACCCTGAGGAAGGTTCGTGATGAGAATGGTGACACAGCCTTAACTTAGTGGTGTGGACATGCTGCTACTGTATAGCATGTGGTTATAACATCAGACTGTCTGAAAAATGCTGTTCAATAAAGAATGAATAAGGTATAATTTAGATACAATTTTAAAAGCACTCTAACCTCTTCAGCAATTAACCCCTGTAAGGTCTATGCTGTTTAAACTGGCAAATTGCTGTTAAAAGCAAAATGTGCATTAAACACAATTACAACCTTGATTGATAGGTTTGTTCTTTCTTTAAGAAATTATATTGATGTTTGAAATACACTACACTGAGTTGCCTTCTATCAGCAATCTCATAATAATTCTGACCATTTAGCTGGCATATTGGTTGCACAAATGTATAAAAATAGTGAAAAAGAAGCTGGGAAGATAAAATCAGCCATGATTCTATCTTAATTACCATGCTGAGCAGCCTTGGAAAATCTACTCTTTTGAATCTGCAGTGGGAATAAGATAACTTCACTCACAATAGAGAAAATAGAGATTTAGATATAAATTGCTAATATGGATATGAGAAAAAACCTAAACACAAATGGCAGAAAAATTCATAATGTATTTGTATTTATTAATGTTTTGGTCTGGATATGAACTGAGTGTTACTCTGGTATTCACAGACTCCATTCATTGTGCCCATCACTGTCTCAAAAAAGGTGTGATAAAGAGAGGTTTGGAATGTAATAGAAAAGCATCCAGGCAGAGGTGAGGAAAGGGTGAGAAGAGAGGTGCATGGGGGTTTGGGATGCAGTCCCACAGCAGGGCAGCACCGCAGCTGAAAGCTGGAAGGAGTGCAGGGGGTGAGTGGAAAAATCCTCTGTTTGTGTTGGCAACCTGTGGCCCAGAATTCCTAACTCTGCTGTCAAAATGCAGTATCCTGGGCATGCCATGTGTCTGACCAGGCAGATTACAGCCAGGGGTAGAAATAAACATAATTTTGGATAGTAAGCACTAAGATTAGCCAAAAGCATATGAGTAAAGGTGTTTTGCTGGAAACTTTACCTCTCTCTTCCCATCTGTAGCCTCGGAGAGTGGAAATTCCAGGTTCTTCTAGCCTGAGGGTGTTGAATGGAAAGTTACTTGGGTTTTGAGGGAATATTCCAGCTGCTGATCTGTCAGGCACTTGAAAAATGTATCCTGTGCCTCTCATTATAACAGGGCTGCTGTAAGCAGCTAGGAGGAGAGTAAACAAAGAAACTTTTCCTCCACAGCTTCTGTACTTCCCTTCTGCCATCTGGCTGGGAGCTGCTGTGGGGACCTGTGGGCATACACCAGTCCTCCCTTTTTTTCTTTCCTGGTACATAAGAAAGGAACCTAATTGCACCAGCTGCATCACCCTGGACATTTTGCATATGCTTTTTCCATTTTGGAGCAGCGTTTTTGATAATTCCTGATGGCAGTGGGCGAGCAGAACCTGTGGATACCTGTTAGGTATCAGATCAGTGTTCCTGAAAGTACGTGCACAGCTGGGCAGAGGGAACGCGTGCCTCGCCGTGGGAATAGCTATCTAATGCTGTTAGTTCTGATGCCAGTACTAAATGCAAAGCATGAGTAATTTTGCAGCTTAATGTTGAGCACTAAACAGTAAATGAAAGGTCAGTCCAACATGTTAACTGTCATGGAATAGTAAACACTCCTTTAATTGCTTCAGGCAGCCAGCTTGGATTTTTGGTGAGTCTGTTGTCATGTTTTGAGCACCATGGTCCAGAGCCTTGTCCTGATTACCTCCTCCCCAGTCAAATGACAAAGCCTCAAATTAAAGGATAAACTTTATGCCTGGGCTTTTCAGGCAGCATACTAGGAGTTTGTGCTTTGAATGTTTAAAAGCCATGGTGGGGAAGAAGTAGCGGTTATTTCTTCTGATCAGAGCTGAAATCCAGGTTGAAATGTAGTTTGAAAAGGCATTTTCTTGAGGCTTTCCTTTCTTGTTCTTTGGTTCTGAAGCACAGGAGTTCAGTAGCTCCTGTTGCACATCCACACTGTTTTAGCCTGCCCAGCACTGTAGCAGATAGGAGGCAATATATAGGAACAAAAAGGAATGTAAAGCAAAAGGGCAGCTACTAATTTTCTTCAGGCCAAGCTGGTTGAGAGGTCTGTGTCCAGTGTGCCCTGTACATCTGTCAGGTGCACAACCTGCAGCATTTCCAGACTCAGGTTCATAGGATTCACTTTCTCTACAGGCAGCAGTTCTGCCTTGTCTTTGTCAAACATCCCTGCAGGAGGTGACCTGCTGTACCGTAGTTTTGCAGGGATGTGTGCACACATTGCAGAGCATTTGCAGTGGCAAGATCCACAAATGTAGCCATAAGATCTGCTTTTTATGACTTTGTTGGTAAAAATCCTGAAATTGTGCTTTTGAAGCCAATATGGCAAAATATTTATTGAAGGAGAAATCTGTATTCATAGATATGTTGCTGTCTGAATTCACAATGTAGTTTGGCTGTTTCTGTTCTCTGATTAATTCAGTGTACTTCTTGTAACCAACATTTAGATATTTAATGCCAAATTAAATTTAGATATTCAATGCCAATTTAGTTTTTTAATGCCAGTGGTTTTAGTAATCAAACCTCAAAGCAAGATTTGTTTCACACAATTATTGGGGAGAAATATTTGCACTAAAAGGAAAGCTGTGAGGAACAGGATTGCGCTTTAATTTACCATATAGAAATTATGCAAGGAGAGCCTCCAGCATTTTCCATGATGTTGCAAGAAGGAAAAGGACAGTAAGTGATCATTCTGATTGTATCCTGGTTTTCAAAACAAAGGTAAGGGGAGTCTTACAGAATCATTTGTATTGACTTGTTCTGGTCCCAGCTGCTCTCCAAAGGCATCACCTCATTGGCAATGATCACCAGAACATGTTTTGGCTCATCTGTTTTTCTCTATCCCAGCTGTGCCAGTTGTTTCCTCAGTGACTAGGGATGCCTGATGCCCAGGGTAAGCCTAGCTGTGCCACCAGAGAATTTTTCATGGGAATAAGGCTTTAGCAGCTTCCTGCTTAGATTGACACATTCCATTGGAACTCAGTGAGAAGCTGCTGGTCTGGCCGAGGACCCTGGTTGGTAATGTTGAGGTAAAGTGAGGGATGTGACTGCATGGTGTTCAGGTGGGGTGAAAGGATGCCCAGTGCCTGTAAGGACATCAAGTGCATGTGTTAATTACAGCTTCCAACAAAGAGCAAAGTTGTCCTGCTCTGCAGAGCATCATTTCTTGTCTCGAGTGCTGAGACGTGCCGTGAGTGTGCCAAAGAGAGAAGAAAGTGCTTTCTTCCTTCTCCCTACTCTTCCTTTGCACAAATACATAGGAGCCTGAGCTAAGGAGAGTTAATCCTGCACTTGGAGCCAGGACTATGTATAGGCTGGGATAGCACTGAAAGACTCCACTGTTTCTTTTTAAAAACAAATGCTTGTTCTGAGCTGCACGTCAAGTGCAATCATTGCTGAATGAACTGACATGCAAAGCCAAGTTCTCAGCCAGACTGGCAGAACTCCATCGATTTCACTGGATATGCAGCATTTCATGCTGGTTGGGAATTTGGCCCACTCTGTTTGAAAGGGATGAAATTGTTTAGACCTTACTTCTTTTCTCATCTGATATAGGTCAAAAAATTCCTACGTTGTGCAACACGTAAGAGCAGCACACCACAGATTCTGCCTTCCCCTTCTCTTTTTCAGCACTGATGAAAACTGTCATCATCCTCTGTGATTTGCAGTGTGTGCTTTTTATATGGGATATCAGCTCTTCAGGAGAATCAGATGTGGCAGGGCAGATTAATAATGATGCAAATACAAAATGTTGGCTACTGATGAGCTTGTTGTCATAGATGCTTGCCACAATCCAGCTTTTTTTTTTTTATTTTGTTTATAGGAAATTCAGCTGAGGCTTTGTGTTGGACCTGTGCCTGCTCTGATTAAACTGGGGAGAAATAAATAATACTGCTTTGTGTGGTTTCAGACTCCTCTTACCAACCAATTTCCTCAAATCAGTGTATCAAGCAAAAATGGTGGTGGAGTAGTGGCTTGAAGAAGATTAATTGGAAGATCCTGAAGACTGATGGTTTAAGGATGTGAATCAATGAGTTGATGTCCCCACTGTGGGGATAGGTGGTATAAGAAGCATTAGACAAGTAGTATTATATAGGTAATAAGAGTAGAGATGCAGTGTTAAGCAATAATGAAGCTGGTGGAAAGGAAGGTATCTACCTGTTCCTGGAAATGTGGTTTTTTTCCAGGTTAGTTCTGCAGACTTTGATCCTAGCACTGGTCCAGGGGATGAACTTTGGGACAGCAAAGAGCAACAAGATGGGTGGTCAGTTGATAAGCTGGCTGGATACAAAAGGGAATTCAGTTGCAATGTCAGGTCAAAATGCCCAGCTCAAAGACAAATACCAGTGGTATTTGTATAGTACACACATGGGCTTTTTGATTTTTTTTTTAAATGTAGGTTTACAAAGGAAAATCACCTTTAAGTACCAAAAGACAAAGAGAGGTATGACAGGTTGCTTTTGCATTCAACCCTCAGCCTTGGTGGGAGTAGACTTGAAGGTGTGAAGGAGAGTTGTTTTTTCAGACCCAACCATTCAAGGTGCTTTTTTGCACTCCAAGTCCCTGGATTTGCAGTGAGTTTTGGGATGTGAAACCCACTAAGTTTCACCACTCTGGATCAGTTCACAGGTAAATGAGGATGGCTGTGTTGCTCTCACAGCCTGTGGCTTGACAAATGTGGTCCCTGAATCTGTTCCCAGGCAATAAAATAAGATTCTTGAAGCTGGAGTTGTTCCCCCATCAATGCAAGGTCAGTGCAAAGGGTCAGCATCTTGTTTGTGATGTTGCCTTCTCCTGCCTACCACTAGTCTTAGAAGGAGGACACCAGAGGTGCTCTGCTAGGGAAAGGGACCCAGCTGCTGCCAGAACCCCCAAACTTTCAGGGAAGTTTTAAAGACATGGGGACAGTATGTGCTTTCTGGCATCACCTGAATCAGATTTTCATGGAATAGTTTTGCTTTGGTGCACTGTCAGACTCTGAAAGTTTGTGATTTCCAAGGTCACAGTAACCAGTGAAACCCAGAGGAATGTGGTGAGGTTGGTCATGGAGCTGGTACAGGGCAGATTAAGGGAGGGGACTTAGGAAAAGGTCTGTGCAACACAGTCCTGATGTGTCTCTTACACTGCTGTTCTGAGGTGCATGATGAGACTTCACTGAGGAAGGACAGAAGCAGACAACTGACACACTTGTAAAGACAAATCTCTATGGGATTTGATACCCTACCTAATGCTGACTGATGTTAAGGGGACTCCTTGGGTGGGAAACCTTGCTAGAAAAATTGTTCTACTTGAGCCCAGATAAATGGTGGGCAGTATCTGGTGCGTGCAATGAAGATGAACATGTGTTCATCGCTTTGGCATCTCTTAAATTATTAAGGCCTGTTCATTCTGGTATCTAAAGCTCTTGAAGGCAGTATCTTATCACCATGTCATTGTTTCCCTGAGATGTTTCACAGTATTGTTTACCATGAACACTGTCACATCATGTTGTTGATTAAAACAGCGACTTCCAACTTAATCTCGCTGTGAGAACAAAGTGCTTTAGATATTAATTTTTCTGCGCTTCTTCAGTATCAGGCTTCTCTTCAACACAATACTGTTTTTAATTAATTCAGCTGACCCTTTGTTATGATTTCTAATGTAAAAAAAGCTGATTAATGCCCAGGCACAATACCTACTTAAAAAAAAAAAAAAAGTCTGAATTTATTCTGGCAGACAGACAGTTAATACCTAAAACATATACCTTGGAGCATTAACATATATCCTTAGTTTTTGGGATGTCTTCATCATGCTGATGTGCCAGAGGTCTGACATGAGTTGTTGGATGCTGCACCTCCATCCTGGGAGCAGAACATGGGTTTTTTGAAGTATGGGGGATTTGGGCTGTGGTGGGACCTTGAAGGTGGCTGCAAGCAGAAGATGGAGACCTGTCTGCTCTCCCTTCTCCCCACTGGTTCAAAGAAAGCCACCAAAACAGTACTCTGAGCCAAGTGGTAATTGTACACTTTTGATTTATGGTTATCTGAGTGTTGAGGAAAAAAAAATAGTTTCTTTTCAACGCCATCTTGTCAAAATGCCAAATGCCGCTTGTTTTTGACATTTTCAGCTACTGTTAAATAATAGTCTTGCTTCTGTCACAGCTAATGTTGTCTTGAAGGCAGTTGTGCATTTCTCAACTCAAATGCTAAGCAGACAGGCTTGGGTCTTGACAAATATTTTTCTGGGCTTGCCCTAGGCAAGTAAAAATGAGCTTCTAGTTAATCGTTTGTTTTAAAATTCAAATCGGTGAAATAGGCAATTAAAAAAATGACAATTTTCATCAAAATTTGCAAATTAAATGTCTCTTTGCAGTCAGAGCGGGTTCAAGAAACTGCAATAGATAATTGCTATTTGAAATCAGTGAAGTATCCAGCATTTTAGGGCCATGAGGATTGTGGCTGTTCTGCCTTACTAAATCTTGATTGATTTGATAAATAAGCATTTCAACTTCTCTCTTTAAAATAAATAAGCAATTTTATTGCTTTATTGCTTACCCCTGTATGGGAGGTAAACAAGCTCTCGAGCAGCAGCCCTGTAATATCATGAGCCCAAGTGCCATCTGTCACCGAGAATTCTGTCCCTTTATGCACAATAGCTTCTTATGGCATTAGGTCCATTGTAGGTTAATTGATTAGCAGAGATCCTCCTTTCAGTTGTTCCTGCTTTTCTTCGCTAAAGGACCGTATCTCTCATCTCCATTTCCTTTTCTCTCTCCCGTATTAGCATACTAATCACACTGAACTCCCACTGCTAAAAAACTCTATCCATTTCATACTGGGGGAGGGGAGGAGGAATAGGCTGGCTTTTCCTGGGAGATTTGTGGATGCTGTTTTTTATGGCGGTTGGAAGGGAGGAAAAGAAAAGAAGAGGTGGTGGCAGAGGCGAATAATGCAGGCTCTCGTGTGCCAGTGAAAGCTGAGCCTATGGCTGCATAAATATTGAACACGTTTGAGAAGCACTATTAAAATAAATATCAAAGGCAGCATTGCTCACACATCTGTTTCTCCTCAAATTTTGCCACAGCACTCTACGTTTGTTTTCTCTCCAGCTGTTAACACCTGTCTTTCTGTCAGTGGTAATAATGCAATTTTAGGTGGGCTACGGAGCTGACAGTGACATGAAAGAATCCTCTATTTTTGATGTAAGAAATTCCTTTTTCGAGATTAAAAAGGGCTCAGTGAACAAAGATACATCCTTGTGCTAATCCTTCAGAGCTGTGTGTAGGGGGGGTTTGTTGTTGTTTTAGGGCAGCTTTTTATCAAACTACACAGAGTTGGGCTTGTATTGCACAGCTGAACTTGAACTGGATGAGACATCCTACGGTGGGCAGCTACTGCTTGCCTTTGTAGTTATCATTTTATTGCTGACATATATTCAGAAGGTTGTATGTGCACGGTACTCCTCTCTCCATGTGATGCTTGTTATCTAACCTCATCAAAAGTGTATGCTGTGCATTGATTGCTAGCAGAGAACGCACATCCAGCCGTGATGTCTTCTTTATTTACCCCTCAAATGAGCACACTATGCACAGGGCTGCCTGAGAAAGTGCTTTATGCCATCAACAGAAGGGTCATAGGAATTCTCAGCTCTCTTGGCATTGAAGATGATGAGACAGATCCTCAAATAATGTAAACTGAGAGAACCGATTTATTGTGCCTTTTTACCTAATGCAGAAGAAAAAGCTATTTATTCATTTTGGCCTATAGAAACACATCCTGAGATTTAGGGCAAAAACACTGATGAACCACACCAGAAGTAGCCCAGGTAAGGCACAGGTTCAGGGTTGTTGAGCCCATATTTAGTCCCCATGCCACCTTCTCCTGCAAGGCAGTGCGTGGGTGAAGAAGCTCCCATCCACTGTGGGCCTGTACATTTCCATCCATAATTCCTACCTGTACCATAATCCATAGTTCCAAGGAGAAAAATGTGGGTGAACTTTGCAGGTGTTTCAGCACAGGTTGTTTTTACTGCCTGGGTGAAGCTGAGCTGGCAGTCAGACAGGGTTTGTCAAGAAATGCCAGGGTGTGGCACGGCAGGTAGATGTCCCCAGGTTTGGTTTGTCTTTGAGTGGTTTGGTTTGGTCAGGTCAGACATTTCAACAATAAATTATTCTTCTCCTTCTGAAGGTCCTACATAATGATCTACGAGTACTTTATTTTTTCATTAATAAATGAAATGGGTCAACTTTCAAAAATACGAACCTGCACCAAAATTTGCCACCAGGGAACCAAAACTGTCCATACAGCAAATAGCCCACAAGGCCAGAAATTACCGTCTTTGTTATCGTGGGAGGGTATGGAAGTATGAACCATGCCATGGCCAGCCTGGCCCTGTCAGCCACCACTTGCAGAGCTTCCCAGGCATCAGTCAAGCAGGCAGCTGGGGGGACAGGGGCTCTGCAGGAGTGGCATTCCAGGGAAGGGTCCCGCTCCATGAGCTGTAATGGTTAATGCAGAGGGGCTGTGCCTCAGAGGCTGCCCTTGGCACGGCGGCCGCGCTTCCCTGCCGCGGTTCCTTGTGCAATGCCTGTTTGTTCAGGCTTCACGCAGGGATGAAACATTTGACCCATTGTGAGGGAGCGGGTGGAGGAGAGGAATTTCCCCAAGCGCTCTG
>VYZP01024488.1:7980-18660 GCA_013400635.1 Hypocryptadius cinnamomeus
TTTTTTTTTTTTTAACCGTTACAAATTACAAACACACATTCGTTGTTTTGAAAGGAAAACCCCTAAATCCCAGCTGTACACTGCAGAGCTGCACCAACCACCCGGAGCTCACCCAGCCTCCCGTGCTTGCCATTGTTCTACAAGGACAAAAGAAGGACACAGCAGCCAAGGACATGGCCCTGGCTTCGCTGCCCTCCCCAGGGGCTGGCTGGGAGACAGCAGGGACAGTGGTGGCCCTTTGGGGTCCGTGTCCCCACGGCTGTGTGGCTCTGGCAGGGGTGATGCAGTGAAGGAGTGCAGGGGATGGCGAGGGTGGGACTGAGGGCGATTTCTGCCTGTTCTGCTCCCCACAGAGCTCCTGTGCTGAAGCCTCCACACATCCCACCTGCCTCTCCTTCCCAACAGCTCCACCTTCATCCCCTGCCCAGCTGGGGGACCCAGCCAGGTGTGGATGCACAGCACAGCCCTGCAGGGCCCCTCCTGCAGCAGGAGCCAGGGAGCCCAGCCCATCCTGCTTACCCTGAGATGCTGCCAGGGGCAAAGAGCGACCCTCGACCCGTGCCGGGTCAGGGTGCTCCTGGCAGGGTGATGGGAAGCACTGCTGGAGAGGAACAACGGGCAGAGAGCAGAGGGGCACCAGCTGGGAGCTCTGCTCGCTCCAGGGTGGCTTCCAGGGCGGCTTCCAGGGCTCCCAGCTGTGCTGGGCCGGCGGCTGGGTGGCACTGGTTGGTGCTTCTCCACAGAGCATCACCCCAGAGTCCTGGCTCGCTGCCTCTCCACATCCAAAGCGAAGTGGGAAAAGAAAGCAGCACGTACCTCATGTGTGCCAGGCTGTCCCTGAGCCCTGCAGCGAGGACGGTCCCTGTGCCAGTGCCCCCCGAGCCCCCCGGGGGAGGGTCCCACTGTGGGAGCCGGGAGCTGCGGGGTGGGACCCTGTGGGGGACCCTGCGCTACCTCAGCTCCCAGCAATCAACCGCAGGCTCTTGCAATGGAGACATCTTTAATTTTTAACAACATCAGAACCGCAAAAATCCCCCTGCGTCTGTGTGGGCAGTGCCGAGGGACGCTCCGCCATAGAGGGGGACATTCTGCCATGGAGGGGGACACAGCAGTGCCCCCGTGCCCCCCTGGCCTCACCAGGACCCAGCTCTGCCCCGGCTCCAGCTGCTGCCTGTGCCCAGGGCTGGGCAGCACACCTATCGCAGTTTAAATAGAATAAATACAGTGAAGAAAACAGTAAAATCTTCAATAGAGAGGCAAAAGGAAAGACAACAGCAGGTCCGGGGGTCCAACCAAACTCCACGTGGTCTCTGGATTAGTTACTGAGGAAGTTCTATGAGAGCACATTAAGTTCGCTGCTGGAGACTCTCTTAGCGCTGTCCTTATATCGAAACCTCGTATTCTCGTGTTTCCTGCAAGCAAGGAAAAGCCAGTTGAGGGCAGCAGCTGCATTTCAGGATCATCTCCCCATTCCCAGGCAGCAAGAGAGATCCTGGGTGTTGTTTTGTTCCCAGGGGAGTGATGCCCTCGTAGCCAGGACCCCTCAGTCCTCTGTGCCTCCCATCCCACACGGAGGGACTCATGTCCCATTGCTCCCACAGAGCCTGGATGGACTCATCTCACGGCTGCCCAGCCAGCCAAGCCCCTCAGGAGTGTCCCTAGAGAGGACAGGCACAGCAGGACTCACCCCTGTCTCATAAATCGGGTTGTCAAACTCCGTTTCTACCGTGATCTGGCTGTAGGGGTGGGAGTACATGAGGGGCAGGCGGAGGCTGGAGTAGTACCGACACCTGCGCGGAGAGGCGGAGTCACTGGGCTGCTCGGACTGATTCCTGAACCACATCCCCCGCCCAGCTCCTCCCAGAGCACCCCCAGCACCATGCCCGGGGCGTGTGGCTGGCGAGGGCGATGCTGAGCCAGCCCTGGCCGTGCCCTGCTCTGTGCCAGCCCCTGCAGCCCCACCTGGTGAGATAGATGTACGCTCCTCCCAGCAGCAGGGAGATGATCAGCACCGGGATGAAGATGGCCAAGGCCATATTTCCCCCCTCGAGCGACGTCTCTGCAGCAGCTTCTGCTACTGAAAGGACGAGATCTATTATGTTGGCATTTGCAGGCACCGGGTGATCCCCTCTCTGCCTCTCCCCCTCCTCCCAGGCTCCAACAGGATGCTTCACATCCAGGAAACCCACATCACTCACCTTCGAGAGCGTGTTCAAAGCTGTCTTGGTTCACTGGAAGAGAGATGAAGAGTTACTGCTCTGTAGCTGGGTTTGACTGAGTGCTGGCAGCCGTTGCCTGCTGGAAAACCCAAACCTGGGATCTCCTGCCCGGTTTGGTCCCAAACCACGCTGTGAACTCACAGTTTTTAATAAGCTCTTGGTGTCTGTAAGCATGTGGCCAGGACTGAGCAGGCTGGGCTGAGCAGAGCCCAGAGAAGCTCCAGCTCTCGGCTGAGTTCAGCTCCCAGCTGGGGCTGCAGCCAGACCAAGGTCCCCAGGCTGTCCCAGGTTGGGGACAGAGGTGTTGGCTGTCCCCTTGCCCCCCTCCCCTTCCCTGTTACCTTTGCAGATGGGCAGGGGGCCGCTCCAGTGGGATGGCTGGCCCAGGATGCATTTAATGGTCACCTCCCCCATCAGTTCAAAGCCCTCATAGCACATGAAGGTCAGGGACTCTCCTGGCAGGTAGAGGCGCTTATAAAGAATTTGGTACCCGTTTTCTGGCAGCCCTGGGTTATCACAGGCCAGCGACTCCTCAGCTGAAAGGGAATGAAACACATCCAGAGTGACCCAAGGGAGAGAAGGAGCTTGGGGGCAGTGGGGAAACACCCAAGCTCTCAGCCCACTCTGCTTCCAGGTAGCTCAAGGATCTGCACCACCCCCACAGCTGGGCAGGGTCTTGGCTGCAGGAAAGTGCTACCCAGAACACCCAGAGAGGAGCTGGACTGCAGGGGAGCAGGAGAGACCACCCAGACTTACAGACACAGTGCGGGAGCCGCGAGGTCCAGATGGGGGTGCCGGTCTCACGGCTGTAGCAGGTGAGCAGGGAGCTGCCCTCCAGCACGAAGCCAGGGTTGCAGGTGTACTGGATGGTGGTGCCCACCAGCAGCACCGGGTCCGAGATGAGGCGGGTGGAGTGCTCCACCTCCCCCGGGTCCGTGCAGTACATAACTGGGGAGAGAGGATGGCTGAGGGGAGCCCCTCGGAGCTGGGAGCACCTCAGAGCTGGGAAAACCTTGGAGCTGGGGTCCCTTGGAGCTGGGAGCCCCTTGGAGCAGGACCAGCGCTGTTGCAGGGTGTGGGACTGGGACAGCAGCACCTTCCTGTGGGGCACTTACTCTTTTCACAGAAGGGGGGGTCGCTGCTCCAGCTGAGGTCCCACTGGCAGGTGAGGGTGTCACTGCCCACGATGTCATAGCCTGGGTCACACTGGTAGGTGATCTTGGCCCCTCTCACCAGCTCTGTGTGTGATGTGGTCTTCCAGCCGTTCTGGATCTCGGGCAGGTCAGAGCAGGAGTCGTTGCGGGACACCTCTGCAGCAAAGGGGGATCCTGGCTGTCACCCACCCAGCAGGACCCATGGCACAGCCCTCCCCAGAGCCACCCCAGCTGGACACACAGCTCTTGCCAAGGGCCTGTCCCTCCCCACAGCTCCACAAACGGCACAGCTGGTCTGCAGGCAGCATCCCCTGGGCACAGGGAAGGGCAGCAGTGGGGGACAGGGGCTCTTTGAAGCCTCCCAGCCCTGACCCTACAGGCAGGCAGAGGGCTGGGCTGGTGAAAATGGGGCAGTGTCTGTGCTGGGGTCAGGATAACCTGGGAGCACCGGGCTCAGCTCCAGCTGTGGGTGCAGGAGAGGTGCCAGCACCACAGTCACAGCACAGCAGGTTTGCTCACAGGAGGATTTGTTCCCTGCTTGCCCCAGGCTGGTTTGCTCAGGTGAGGGGCTGTGCCCTGCCCTCCCCAGCCTCGTGTGCTGCAGAGCATTGAGGAGGGCCCTGCAGCCTCCCAGGTGCTCTGCATTGCAGCTCGCTCTGTTTGTCGTAGCCAGGGCTGTCTGCAGTGCAAGGAAAAGATGCCTGGAAGGAGTCTGGCATGGAAAGCAGGGTGGGGGAGAGGCAGCCATGGGGATGGAATGCCCCTCTCAGTCCTTGTCCCTGCCGTGGGCACCCACAGCCCGAGCCTGGCAGGCACGCTGCCTCGAAGGACAATGGGACAGGTGTCTCCAGGAGCTGCTCTGGAGCACAGAGATGGGGACATCCATCTCAGGAGCCCACCCAGGGACTGGCTTCAGTGACCACCCTGCCTGACAGGGTGTCTGTGGGGATCCTGCATCCCTGTTTCCAGCAATTTCTTTCCCTTTGGGCCAGACCAGGGCTAACAGGGACCAAACCTGCCTTGCTGCCAGCCTGAAGGAGGGGACACATACAGGGACACCCCAGGAGTGACTAACCCAGCAACCTGCAGCTGGGCTGGGGGTCCTGCAGGAGGTTCAGGGTGGGATGAGAAGGGGGTGCTGGTGCCACAGTGACTCTCCCTGCTTCCAGATCCTGCACCTGGACAGTCTGGGCTGGCTGTGTGTCACGTCCTCACACCAGCACCCTGCTCCCCGTACCTATGTAGTTCATGATGAATCCTTGTCCCTTCCCAAAGATGAGCCCAGCAGGATCTGAGTGGAACTGGATGGTGAGGTCGGGGCTGGAGGAGTAGAGCTTCTGGGGGCCGCTGCTGCCCACGTACTGCCCCAGGATGCGGGAGGAGAGCTCGTCCCCGTCGTAGATGGTGAGGATGTCGCTGTTGGTGATGTTCAGGCTGAGAGGAGAGTTTGGTCAGAGAGCAGCATGTGCCGGGAGCCCAGGCAGGACACAGCAGTGCGAGGCTCAAGGGGCAGCCAGGTGACCTCCCTCCGGGTCACCTTCCTCCGGGTCACCTCCCTCCGGGGGGTTCGAGGCCGGGCGGTGCCGGCGGCTCCCGGGACCCCGCGCTTGGAAGCGCCGGTCCACAAGAGCCGCGCTTGTCCCCGCGGCCACCAGAGCGCAGTGGCGGCCCGCGGATGGCAGAGACGGCCGGGGACACCGGGCAGGGATGGCTGCAGCCTCTGTCCACTCCGGGAATGCGGCTGCCCTGGAGCCGAAGGGGACAGGGGGGCTCGCAGCTCTCCCCCCGCTCCAAGGCCAAGGGCAGGGGACGGATGCACACGCCAGGGGACACAGCTCTGGTGTCGGGGGGATTCTCTGGGTGCCCAGGGCTGCCAGCGTGAGTGAAGGATCACACCGACCCCGAGGGTGGGTAGTGATACCCCTTCCCCGCTCGCTGTCCTGCCGTGTCCACGCCCCAGCAAGGCTCCCCAGGGCTGGGAGGACAGCCGGCACCGGGGCCCTGCTGCCGGGTGGCACAGGAGGGATTGGGGCAGGGACAACCCTCCTCCCCTTCCCTGGGAGTGGAGAGCACCAGGATGCTCCCAGGAGATGCCTGAGCTGATCCTCAAATGTTTTATTAGGAATGTTCTTGGAGAGAGCCCAGCTAATCCCCATGGCAAGCTGACATTTGTAGTAAATCTCTGCTTTCTGTCAAACACGATTTTCTCAGTGACATTTATGCCTGATGACTTCAAATCACTTGGCCTCCAGTTCTGCTCAGCCCCAGCACCCACAGAGCTGGGAGAGGTGTGCTGGGAGCTCTGACTTGGGATTTTATGGGGAGCTTTAAAATCTTTATGACTCTAAGCCTCTACTTGAAACACGTCCTCCTCTTGAAAACCCAAAATAGCATCAAAGGAGGCTCCCGCTGCAGCAGCAGCATTACCATGCCAAGAACTCTCAGCCTGGCATTGGATCCCATTCCCCTCTGACCCCAGCACATTCAGCCTGGGCTTGCTGAGTGGCTTTGCTCCCTTAGTGCCTGTGTTTCACATTCAGCCCAAAGATTGAGCTGTTTCTGTCCCATGGATGCCTCCAGGCTCTCCTAACCCCACATGACCCAGCTCCTGACGTGCTGGGTGTCACCCCAGTAGCACATGGCCACATGCTGCTGTGGCACTGCTCCCTGTGGAGAATTCCAAAGCTGTTGGAGCAGCAATTTACTGCTGTTATGAATTGTGTAATGGTGCTTTGAACTCAGGGAGCACCACTCAGTCCTGCCCAGGGTGCCAAGTGCATCAAAGGGGATTGTGGAAGCTCTGAGGGGGAGGACAGGGCATAGCAAGACTCTTCCCTGTGAGGGTGGTGAGGGCCTAGCACGGGTTGTCTGGATATGCTGTGGCTTCCCCATCAATGGAAGTGTCCAAGGCCAGGTTGGAAAGGGTTTGGAGGAACCTGGGATAGTGGAAGGTGTCCCTTCCCATGGGAGATCAGCTTTAAGGTCCCTCCCATCCAAACTGTTCTGGGATTCTGCGATTCTATGGTGGAGGCAAGGGGAGCAGGATACTGCAGCAAAACGAGATGAGCACTTCTGGAGCAGAGACAGACACTGAGCTCCTGGGCTACTCACAGCTGGATGTCCAGGAAGAGCCGCTTCTCCTCGCCCACATGGATCCTCCAGATGCAATCCTCCCCCTCCGTGTAGGGCTCCGGCCAGTTGGGGGACAGGATCACCCCGGCCACAGCAGTCAGTTCCCCTCCACACGTGGCTGTGGGGGCAAGGGGCAGGCAGGGCTCAGCAGGGACCCAGAGGTGTCACCCCACACCCGGCAGTGCCCACGGGCAGGGCTGACCTCGGCACAGCGGCTCCGTGTCGTTCCAGTAGGGGTCCCGCATGTTGATGCACTCGATGACGGCGGGGCCCTGCTCCAGGGAGTGCCCGGGGTCACAGGTGAACTCCACGGTGGTGCCCAGGTTGTAGGTGGGGTCAGAAGTGGTGAAGTTCCCGTTCTGGATGTAGGGCTCGTAGCAGTGGCCCCGCTCAAAGGCTGGAAGAGATCCCTGTTAGCTGTAGGGACACGGAGCTTCTCCCTTCTCACTGAGCTTCCCCAGGCCCTGCTGCTGTCCCCATGAGAACCTGACCCCTGCGTCCCCACCTGCACGCCTGGCCTCTTCCAGGGAGTGTTTTACAGGCAGTTAGGATTAACAACAATTTATCTACTCTGAGCCACACAGGCCTCACCAAACCCCACTCCCGTGGTGGTTCAGCACTAGGGATGTGCTCAGGGCACTGCCAGGCACTGTTTCCTGTGGATGCCATGGGACAGAGAGAGAGAAATGGCAAGTGTTTCTCACAGCGGCTTGTGAGAATTTTTAGGGAGTTGTAAGGATGTGATAAGTTGTTAAGTATAAACAATCTGCAGGTGGTGTTTTTCTACTTCGTCTTTCTGTTCTTCTCAAGGACAGTGTGTGAGGAAGATGGTTTTGTTAGCTAGCCAATCAAATAGAATCTATCATATCACTCTATATAAACTGCGTGGTTCTCTTGAATAAAGCCTTTGCTCTTTCTACAATACTGCCTCCTGCCTGCTCCTGTGTTATTCTCAGCACAAGAGTGACACTTTCCCAAGCTGGGAATGCCAAGCCATCCACCCTGGGATTGCTCAGGGCCACGGGGATCCCATGGGAACAATCCTGCAGCGGGACCCACTTAAATGACAACAGGAGCTACAGAGGGGCAGCAGGCCTGCCCGTGCTGGGGACAGCCAGGACCCTTCCTGCAGCCACGTGTCTGTAGCTGCCCTGGGGGCTGGGTGTCCTGGCTGAGCCAGGCACTGCCCTCAGGTCCCAGCACGGGGACACAGCACCTTCGAAGCGGATGTTGAAGGCGGTGGCGGCGGCGGGCTCCTCGGCGAGGAAGTCGATCCTGATGGAGGAGCCGTCGCTGATGACGCCCTCGAAGGGGACGCTGTCGGCGCGCAGGGAGTCGTAGAGCACGGCCGAGCGGTTGTTGTCCCCGCTGTACACCACCATCCTGCGGGGACACGGGGCATGGCACACGGGACAGCGCCCCTGAGTCCCACCCGGACACAAGGGGGGTGAGCTGGAGCAGCTGGGACAAGCTGGGAGTTTCCAGGTTTTGGTGTATTCTGGGGTTTTCTCTCCGAGATAGACATGGAGAGGCTGGAGTGTGTCCAGGGATGGAATGGAGCCTGGAAGGGTCTGGAGCACCAGGAGCAGCTGAGGGAGCTGGGAAAGGGGCTCAGCCTGGGGAAAAGGAGGCTCAGGGGGGACCTTGTGGCTCTGCACAACTCCCTGACAGGAGGGGACAGCCTGGGGGGGTCAGGCTCTGCTCCCAGGGAACAAGGGATAGGATGAGAGGAAATGGCTTGTGTCAAGGAAAGTTTAGACTGGATGACAAGGATATCAGGGAAAATTTCTTTCCCAAAAGGGCTGACAAGCACTGAAACAGGCAGCCAGGGGCAGTGGTGGAGTTCCTATCCCTGGAGGGGTTTAACAGCCCACAGTGTAAATGTGGAGACATGGTTTAGTGATGGCCTTGGCAGTGCTGGGGGACAGATGAACTCAATGATCTCAGAGGGCTTTCCCAACCCAAATAATTCAGTTTTTCTATATTTAGTGCCCAGCAAAAGGCCCTGCTCCTCACCCCATGCAGAAGAAGCCCCCTGGGATCTCTCTGCAGTCCCAGGGCTGTGAGGAAACAGCTCCTGGAGCCTCACCTGTCTTTCTCAGTCAGCAGGAGCTTCTCAAAGTGCAGGTGCAGCTTCTGGCCCGGGGGGGCCCCGATGGCCCACACGCAGTACATGCTGCCAGACTGGTTCCCGCTGTAGCTGGGGGACAGCACGCGGCCGATGGTGGCATTGTGCACTGTCCCTCCACAGGGAGCTGTAACACAGAGCACAGCCCCGCTGGGATGGGCACAGAGCATTTGTGCTCCCCTCTGCCCAGCTCTCCTCAGAGTGCCCAGGGCACAAACCTCTTGCCTGGCTCTGCTTTGCTCTGTCTGTATGTATTTATACTCACAAATGCATATTTATACTCACACACAGACATAAAATCTTAATTTCCTTTCCCTTTGCTGCCTAACGAGGGGACATATTCTGCTGACAGACCACTTGTGGCACCTCAGGCCATGCTCTGTGCAGGGCTGGGCATTGCTCCACACCCTCCCAGGACCACATTCATCTCATGGAGCAAAGACAGGGACTCATGTTCTCCTCTGTGGAGCCCAGTTTCCCAGCACGGGGCTGGGATGTGCAGGTACCTGAGCAGATGGGCTCGGGGCTGCTCCAGTGTGGCCGGGATGCATTGATGCAGGTCAGCATGCGGGGGCCCTGCAGCTCGTAGCCCAGGTGACAGTGGAAGTGAGCGATGCCACCCGAGTGCAGATCCATCACCGTCACCTCTCCGAAGTCAGGCCTCCGTGGGAAGTTGCAGCTCAGCATAAACACTGGAACGGGCACACGTTGGGAGCTCAGGGCTCAGCTGCTCCCAGCCACCCCGTGGGGATGTGCTGGATGTGCCCACGTGTCACACAGAGCAGCGGCAGAGCACCACCAACCCCCCACTGCCGCTGCTTCCCCACCTGTTACTGCTCCTGCCCAGACCCAGTTTCTATTTTAAAAATAATTTGCTGGAACTCATTTATTTTTTAAAGCTCTTCGAGGTAAAAAATAGACTGGCAGTGTGAGTGTGTGCAGGAGGAGCTGCTGCACGGGGACAGAAACGGGGCAAGGAGGGTGTGAGAGGCACAGCCAGCACTGGGGTTGGGGACACCAGGGCACACTGAACCCTCTACCCTGGGCACAACACCTCAACCCACCCCTCCCATGCTCTGAGCACAGGCAGGGGGTGAAACAGGAGCGTGGCTGCTCTGTGGGGGCACAGCCCACTGGTTTGACCCTGCAGCCAAGTGGGACTGACCCCAAACCCCCCTGCCCACGTTGGGGACACACCCACCCTGGTAGTGGAGCTGGAAGGTTCCCACCACGTCGTCCTGGAAGGTGCGGAAGTAGACGGAGATGGTGTTGGTGGGGCTGCGGATCACCTGGCCTTCCACCAGCAGGGTCTGGTTGGCCAAGACCACCAGGGCATCGCCGTCTACGCCACGGATGGACAGCACCTCCCCATCTGACAGGTTCACACTCTTCACCTGTGGGGAGCAGAGACCTGTGAGCTGTGGGGAAACCAGGGTCACAGCCCAGCCCAGCAGAGCATCGCACCAGCACAGTGCCGCAACAAAACCAGAGCACTCCTCAGGGTTTGGTGCTCACCACCCACCCTGTGCACCAGGAAACCTCCCCAGGATCCCTCACCCCACTGGGGAACGCTTGGGGAGCCACACAGCAAGTGCATCTAATGAGTAGTTCCAAAAGGCTTTAATTATTATTTGGAAATAGCTGAGCACTAACCTCACATTTACATTTCACGTCCATTTAGCTTAATAAATGGGCTCATATTTCAGCAGAAAGATGCTCATCAGACTGTTTGTTTCTCTGAGTGTGTGAGGCCCGGGGCTCTATATTTAGCACCAGCCCAGCCGTGATTGGGAGCGCTCCTGACGATGTTGTGACTGCAGGGATTTGTGGCTGTTGTTACCGCCGTGCCCACCTCCCCCTGCCACACCGGGCTGGGATGTGCCCTGCTCCAAGGGCATTGCATGGAGTCACCCCCAGCCCTCAGCATCCTGAGCCTGCTCCTGAAGGAAATCCCTGGAAAAGCTCGTTCCTCACTGCAAAGCTGGATTAACATCCCCAGGGTGGTTCAGAGCATGCCTGGGTTCACCCCAGGCTGGTTCAGAGCATG
>VYZP01024490.1:0-11098 GCA_013400635.1 Hypocryptadius cinnamomeus
ACAGAGTTGCACATGTCCTTCAGAAACCCAGGATGTAAAATTCCAAAGAGGCCAATTTTTGTTTATTTGGGGAGAGGGAGTGTGAAACTTAAAAAGAAGACACACAAATAATTTCATGGTCACTGAATTATGCAAGACCCATGTCTTTTTCTTACGCTGCCCACTGGTGCTAGTAAGCCCTTGGTTGCTTTTTGCACCACTAGACCCAAGACACACAAAAGGCACCTTCAGGTACGTAGCGGTTTTCAGACTCGAGCAATTACACAGGTGCAATCTTGGGAGTAGAAGTCTTTCCAAAGACTATACAAATATAGCATTGATAAAGCACATTATCAAGAGGACTTCCACCTCACTTCACTAGATTACAAAACCAGACCTTTCAAACTGCTGTACCATGATTGCAATGGTCATAATGACACTGGAGGACCTCTCTTCCTTTGGAAAATATTGTACTTTACCCTCTTAAAAATAATGCTTATGAAATGATATTTCTTGGACAAGCAAAAAAAGCTATTTAAGTACAGCTGCTCATTGACTAATCTCTTTAACAACCCTTTACAGGAAGTGTCATTCGCTACTAGGTAAGGAAAGAAACTCCAAAAGATCACTTTTGCTTAAGGCCACCACCAAGAAAATGGTATTTTACATTTCTCCAGCTCCAGTCTTGCGTTTAGGACTATGCTAAAACTTCCCAAATTCACCACAATCTCTATGCAGACTCTTTATTAAAATAATCTTGCAAGAGATTACCACAAGAACTGTGTTATTTTTCAGCATTACTTCTGCTTTATTCTGCAGCTTTTTGCACACAGCTGGGTCAGAGCTGAGCCCAGGAGATAAGAAGTCTTCCAGCAACAGCCAGTATGCACACTGAGCAGCAAGATAAAAATCAGGAATAATGAGTTTCTGCTAGGAGGCTTACATAATCAGCAATCCTCATTAAAACACAGTTTCACTGAACTAGATGAGCCTTATAGATGGAAATCATTCTGAGTTTAAGTCATGCAACAATCTACAAATTAAGAATTTTCTGCAGCAAATAAGGCAGATAACTCAAAATTCTTTATGTTCTCTTTCAATTCACATCCATTAGAAGGGTTTAGATTTTAGTTAGGATTTTTCCCCCCGCTCCTTCTTGAATCAAACCAGCAAGATGTGCTTCAAACAAAGTGACTGTATTTCTCTGGACTCCCCACACAGACAGCAAGACTCTTAGCAGATTTATAACAGATTCTTTAAATTCTTTAAGTCTGGCCAAGCTTTTGTTTTATCTACTTCATTTCAATGGCTTATAGTGTAACGGACAGACATCTTTATAAGAGGTTCTATACATTTCAGCTCAGTCTGAAGACAAATCCAAGTGCAACCCTTCACAAAGCAAAATTAAATCAGAAATGACGTTACAGTTACCAAGACAAGATTTACACAAAAGAGGGTGTCTTCAGAAAGACTGAAACAGTGACAGACTAACAGAATTATAAAACCCTGAGAACCACACAATCCAAGTCCTGAGGCATAAAGTCTTAAGTAAGAGCTTTGGAAGTTACAGGTGCGAATCAATCCACAGGATAATGATGCAAATATTCAACACACACGAAATCTACAGAAAAAAATTGACACCAGAGCCTCTTCTGTACAGTATATGAAGCTGCAGAGTTTGACACCCATTAAAGCCATAAATATTGCCATTAGGAAGAAGTCTTGTCCTGCCTGCTGCCTATCTCCAGAGCTCAGCATAAAATACAAAAAGAAAATAATTTTTAAAACCCCAAAACTATTTTGCTAGGTTCCTTTATAGACAATTCAGGTCTCTGGTCCCACTAATGGCACAAATGTGGCCTTCAATTACTTACTACACTTCTTTAGCAGGACAATCACACTAAAACTTCTCCTGAAGATGTATTGAGTATTTTGCAGATGGTCTAAGCCTACAGCCACAGACAATATCCTAATGAGATGAATATACTTGACACCACCTTCTCAGACTGTCTAGAAAGCTAAGCTGGCTTTAATCTCTTCATTAACTACAGCTGGTTTAAACTGCTATGTCAGATTTTTAGATGCAAGAACACCCTGACTTACAAAGTCCTCTCAAGAATTCCTACTTGGCTTTTCCAAGAAGCACCACCCTGAGGTAAGTGCAGTTTGCAGAGTGTTGCTGTTGCCTAAGGATTCTAAAGAGCAGCTGGGCTTCTCCCTGAACTTTATTCAAAAAAATAAAATAGAATCATACTTCCCGAGACCATTCAGAACTGCTTGGGCTACAACTCACAAGATTATCAATCCATTCAGGTGCTGCTTGATAATTACAAGTGATTTTTTCTTTAGCAGATGAAAAAAAAAATTATATAATCTTCAAAGTATTTATATAAAAACAACAGCCAGCTCCTAAAAGAAAAAAAGAAGCCTTATGTGTCTGCTGAAATCGATGGCCTTGATCTCCACACCAGCAAGCAACCTCCTGCTCACAAGGAGAGTCACTGTTCCACGAAGTCACAACTGCAGATAAACACACATTCCTCAGCTCTCAGAACCATGGTGCACAGCTACCACAGCACCTTCATCCACAACATCTAGAGAATCCCAGTCACGCAGTGACTGCTTGTTTATCTCACAATTTCACATTACAGAGCTGTATTTCAGTCAGTTTATGACAGCACACTTGCACTGACAAATCCAGTGACTTCCAGCGTTCAAGATAGAAGGTTATTATTAGTGGTTATCTGAAAAATTGAATTTCAGCCTTATTGTTTTCAAGACAGCTTCAACAGCATACATACACATAATATGATTGCTGTATTTAAGTCCTGTCCTTGAGAAACTTCTAAAGTCAGTGTATAAATTTCTGTCAAATTTTATAAGTAGACTGCAGGGGTTTTTTCAAAGTTTGACATAAAACAAACTGATACAAAAAATCTCATATAATTGCAATAGTTTTGGCAAAACTTTATCCTGCATGCCAGTTCTAAGCAGTAAATTCATATAACACATCAGAAGAAAAGCTCCCTAGGCATAAACATGATTAAAATACTGATAGACCTCCTTTTAAATGCTAACCATGCAGCATCTGTTAACTTTTTCACATAAGTTTAGCTTCACTTTGAACCTCTCACTTTGCAGCCATTTAAGTTCAAAGGCAGAGAGTGAGCAGAATTTAAACTTCTCTAACATTTACAAAGAGAAGGGCAAATTCCATTAGGACCATCTATCAGCAGGGAACTCCTCAAACACTCAGAAAAATAAGTTTCAATTCAAACCCTGGAATCCTGAACCATTACTGACCAAGCTATAGGAACTCACCAGAAGTTTTCAACAACTGGAGGTCACTGAAGACCCAGAAGAGATCTTTACAGAGCTAGGACTGCTCTCATCTGAACTGCTGCACTCTATTTCCAGTAACAGTAATAATCAGTTTTCAGCTGTCAATCTGTTCACCTTCAAGAGCGCTCCTCTTGCCAAGCACTCTAAGAACGTGAGAAACATTTCATTTATTTTTAAAGGAAAGCCAGAAGTAATTGAAGAGATTATAACAGAAATTCAGAAGTGATAAAGCAATCCCCTACACCACTTACTTGTCCCCTAATTTTGAAGTTGAAGAGATACATTCATATTTGGGTGAAGTCACCACATTTCCACTGCTCTAGCAGAACCTCACCTGCTTCCTTTAAAAGTGGGTCTAAAACCTCAACCACACAATTTATCTACAGCCCTGACCACGGGTAATGTCTCTTGCAGTCAGATTTCACTAACTTGGAGCAATATTTCCCTTCTCAACCAGCTGTGATCCAACAGGAGTCTGCAGACCTCTTTGGTTCCAGTCTAGCAGAGTTTCTGCAAGAGCAACACTTCCCTGATAACAATTATACAAAAATATGTTTAGAGCCTAAAGTTAATTTGATCACTCAAGTACCTGTGCATTGTTATATAATTTTGAGTATTGCACATCATTCATTTTTAGAGAGGAGTAAAATACTCTTTAAAAAAAAAACAGCACGAAAACTTATTAATAATCAAGAACCAAGAAACTGCAAGATGCCTGACCATCTCCTTCAGATCAAAACCTCTACACAGAATGGAAATGAATTGTAAAAGAGATTTTCACTTTGACAGGCTTAAATTTAAAAAAGAAAATAAATATATATATATGCACTAGCCTGGGAAATAAATAAAATGGAAGCAGGAAGAAATTTCTTTCCAATAAGGAATTTACAGTTTTCTGGTAAGAAGCTTCAGAGAACCAATACAGGACATTGCATCCCTACCAGGACAAAGACTCCCAAAATCAAAATTAGTTTCCTATCTTAATGAGGAAGGGATGACTTCACCAGACATAAATCGTTTTACCTTAAGCAGAGGTAATCTCACCATCTGCTCATGTACATATCACCATTCTTCTCTATTCCAGATGAGTTGCACAGCTTTCTTTTCAAAAACCCCCAAGGCTTGTAATACCCTATTTATAATTTGTTCTATGCAAGCACAGAACATTATTTGGTAATTTCTTCACAAGAAGTACTTTATAGCTATCAGAAATCAGTGCACATGAATTCCCTGGAGTCCAAGCACTAAATACAGAAGCAATGATAAGTCAGGCCATTTCCTGCATTCCTTATAAAGCAAGGCTTTGGCATACAGTAGCCAGCGCTTCCTAAAAACAAGTGCAATTTTCAAAGTAACTTTGAGGTTATTTTGCCATTAAAGAAAACAGAAATAAAAATACTTGAAGCATTTGCCTCACATTGGATCATAGCTAACTTATGAATTAACAAATCTTGCCTGCATACCAGAGACAGTAGCAGTTTTATGGGAAACCAGGGAAAACTTAGCAAAATATGAAAGCAGTAATATACTGTGGAAAATATTAATCATCTGCAAAGGAATTCATAGCCAGACATTTGCCACAGCAGGAAAACTCCTTAGCAAAAAAAAGAAAGAAAAAAGTCACAAGAACTTTGATGTTCAGAAGCCCTCTCTGCCAGATTGCTACAAACTGAGAAAAAAAACTGAGCATGACATGACTTCTTGAAGTAATTCTGTTATTCTTTTTAAATAATGTTAGGTTTAAACTAGAGGTTTTCCCAATAACAAACAGTTCTGAAAGGTCAGTGTTAAAGCTATACAGTTCTATCACACTATATTTCCACTAAAAACTTAGTAGCTTCTCTAATCCAGTCATTTTATTAAAATTAGCAAATGCCTCCTTACAAATAAGATTAACACAGTTAACCAGAAAATTGAATCCATTTTGTTTCAGCTCATATCTACAGAACCTTCAAAGACAATTTCACTAGCTCAAATACAGCTGCAATTTTTAATTAGGCACAAACCCTGAACCAACACTCATGTCATCTGTTTTGCTCAAATAATTCAGATCATAAATACCTAAGCAGGAATTGCATCTCTTCACTCTGATTTTGAAATTTCATTTACGCTTAAAAAGTACAATTTCATCACAAAACCTTTGATCTCAAGGGCTAGGCAAGAATAGGATGTTTCTAGCACTAGAACAGGAAGTCTCAGCCTTTAAGGTCTTTCAACATCAGCAACAAATCTCTTGAAAAATCCAACCTCAGCTGTTTCAGTGCTTATAAAAATTTATGAACTATTAAAATCAATTTTCATCTAGGACACTGTGCAGAGGATCATTAGGAGACATGGCACACTGTAGCTGTTGTTAAATTTGAATCTTCAGGTTTTGATCAATGTTTCAAGAGAGACAAAGCACGGATGCATCTGTCATGATGTTGCAGGCAGATGTCAGCGAGGGCAGCTACAGATACCTACAGATCATGTGTTTCCCATGGCCACACTCTTCCCTGCAATGGTCTGCACCAATGGCCACTGCAAGCCCTTCCATCAATAGAAGAGGGTACATGCAGATTTGGTACAGCAGGTTTGCAAGCTTACTCAGCACATTTCTGCTATTACACTCCTCCCCTCAAATTTTGAACCTAACCACCATTCCACTTAGGTCTGTTAAGAGATGAGGGTCATAAAGATAATTGAATTCCACGTAAGTTTCATAAAAACAAAAACCTTGACCCTGCCAAGAACACTGGGTGTCACAGCTCACAGAAAACTGTAGCATGAGCTCATATAACTGGACACTGCAGATTTATCACCAGGATAAACTTTACAAATGATTGAATCATGGCAAGAAGTCCTTAAAGCCAATCAGCAGAAGACACAAATCAACAGGAAGCTTGGCATTGGTTTCATCAGCTGTAGAACTATTCACCAAACTTTGCATCCCTGTATTTCTCCCTATCCTGTTCTCAGCTCTCTAACAGCATCCTCCTATCCTATTCCTGCCCAGTATTTTCTGGATGCAGGTACCAGAAAAGAGCAAGAATGAAACTGATGGCATCCCAGTCTGTCTCATTCCGACGCAGTCGGCCAAGATAGTTTTTTCCATGCCTTACAGCCAAGCTTATTACCCGCATTGTTTGACAAAGGCTAGGAATTTTAGTTCTGTTGCAATGTTTCTCCTTACAGAATGCTTTCAATTCCACTCCTCCTGTTTCAGAAGTTTGCTTTTTAAACCTTTGTACTGGTTCCCTTGCTCTACAGACATCTCCTAAGTGGGGTGCTTTTCTCCACGTCACCGTGACGAACACAATCCCTCCACCAATCCCGTTTTTCAAAGGCTACTTGAAAACACTCAGGCAATACAAACTTTCACACAGAATCAACATTAGCTGCTGGCTTAAGGGGAGGTTTTTTCCTATTCTTTAAGTGAGGTCATTGGCCCAAATATTTTGATTCCCCAGCTGAATAATTGGTGCAGTAATTCCTGACTTGCAAAGTAATTTTATTCTAGAATATCACTTTCATGGAACAATTAAGGCTGGAAGGGACCTTAGTTATTCATGCAGTGTGGGGCCTGACCCCAGTAGAGCATAACAAATTACCTGGAGCATAAACCAGTAGATAAACTAATACTTGCATTAATCCTGATCCCAGTGGTACTAAACAGAAGACAGACAACATTTTAAACTACATATCCAATTTTATCAAAACCATAGAAAGTGTCTAGTGTAGATGGAACAGAGAAAGAAGAAAGAAGCATCTGTGCTGTCTGCTTTAATTACCACAACAGAGATGCCCAAACACCTTCCATATAGTTCTATAATATTCTGCAGCATAAACAGAGGACCATGTTAAAATCTCAATTTTTCCTAAATCATGTGCCTGAAGTAAGCCCTGCAGACACGCTCCTAATGTCACAAAACATTGAAAACACAGCAAAATGCAGGAGGCTCATGATGCAAGGTACAGAGGCTGTTAGCACAGGGAGATGAAAACAACCCTCCCCCACAGAGATCCTATTTTACTCGCTGTGCAGCAGTGCACAACGTACATCTTCAACAACACATCATCAAAAACATGCATGGAGAGGAAACACTGACACCTCAGCTCTGGCCCACACTTAACTCTGTATCACTGTATTAGTATCGCCCTACCAGTCTAGCCTAATGCAATTCTGCTGCAGTAGCCAAATTATTTCCACCACCTGCTTCAGCAGCTGAGTTTCCCCTCAGGCAGGAAACTTGCACTGTTTCAGATATAACCAGCAGATGTTTCTTAGTCACACACCTCATATTCACAGGACATGGAGCAGAATTGCTGATTACTAATTGACAGAAGAAATGTACCATTCACGTGTACCTCTGTGCTTTATCCATTAGAAAATACTAAATGCTTATCACATGTATTGATTCAACAATTACAGGGTTTGTTTGGGTTTGGTTTTTTTACAGTGCACAGGTAGAGAACTGAACAGGGTGGCTACACTCAGACCAAAGGTTCATCTCATCCTTATCTTGTCTCTAAAGGTGGCTTTGGAAATGCAAATAGGAAAAAGCTAAACCAACACAAACACTTCCTCAAAATACCCTTCTAGTCTCCACTAATTTGGCACTCAAGTACTTCCTGAATCCTGAGGTAACTTCTCTAAGATGAAGACTCTTGATGAACTTTTGTATCAGGAATTTGCTCAGGTGGATGCTGAACTCGGGTAAACTTCCAGCTCTCACCTTGTAACAGCACTGTCACCACGCTCTGCTCCTCTGCTGTGACTACCTAACCTAAGCAGAAGATCAGATCAGTTATTGATGAGCTGTTCTTGATCAGTCCCTTACAAACATCAACTACAACCACAATTACTTCCTCTGGGTCACAATGCACTAAACAACCTCCAGATCTGAACCAGTGACATTCCCTTAGCACAAACACCACAAGGTCCTCACACACTACACACTGCAAGTTGTGGTTGGGTTTTTGTAAGTGATGTTTTGTTTGTAACTTCAAATTACAAGTTACATGAAACATGCACACATACCTTCTTCCTCTTACTTCCATTTCTTCCCTCTGAAGTGACCATCACTTGGACAGCTTAATCTAGGGAAATACTTTCAGGCTGCATTTCTACAAAGTTACAGATTGAAGAAATGCTTCTCATAACTTTTTTTTATGTGAGCATTGACGAAAGCATTTCATTCTAAAATTTTTATAGTTTAAGTGAGGTTTATCATTACTGGCACGCTTTGAAACATTTCCTCCTTCCCTTCCCTGTCCAGTCTGGAAACAACTTCACCATTCTTCTCACAAAGTTACATCACACCAACCTCCTCACCTACAAAGAAGCTGGATGATGCTGTATTAGATGACTAATTTTATTGATGATAAAGACTGAACCCTGGTTCTGGTAATTAATTACACATCCACATCTTCTACTTAAAATAGAATGATATGTTTACACAGTTACACATCCATACAGCAAACAACTTACATTTGTGTAACACTCTCTCCTTTTTAAGCTTGTTGTATTATCCTAAAAACAAATAACACCAAATAATTTCTGTACTGACTGCAGACACTAAAAGGCAATACTTCTAAAACAAAACCAAAAAATAAGATCTCTACCTGAAAAAATCATCTTTAAGGCTGATTTGTATTCTATGAATTTTAGTTATGCCAGTGTTGGACTCCAACTGGCCTACCCACCAGTGCTACTTCACTGCAATTTTTGAAGCTCACATAAGAGACAGCTCCCTTAAGAGCTGTTCAAGAGTTTAAAAGACAAACAACATGCAATCCTGCTCTAATAAAATTCAAATCTAACATTCATTTTTCTAAATAACCCCATACCGTCTGGTTTTGTTCCCACATCAAAGCCTAAGACAACAACAACAACAAAAAAGCCCTCCAAAACATCACCTCAGCATTTTTATTCCTTAAACAACATTTTAATCCAAGTGTCTCCAGCTAGGCAGCAAATACAACAGCAACACTGAGTAAGAAATATCACCAGTTTCAATTTAGTTTGAGAAGCAAGAAACAAAGGAACACAGAATCAGAAAGCAATTTTTTTTTTACTTGACATTTTGAAATGCATCATTTTCCATTTAAGGCATTCCATTTTCTTTGTTAGTACACAGAGAGCTACTCAAATCAGATAAAAATCACTAAATCATCAATTGCCATACGATGATTGTATGTCCTCATGAACCTTTATGTTAGAGTTCTCAGAGATGACAGCAATAATCCACAGGAAAGAGGAACCTCAAGTACATAAATCAGGGTTACAAATGCACTGTAATTAAGACAAATCTATTTTATTAAATCAATCAAAATATTAAATATTTCCTGAGATCTCCTTTGTATTTTCCATAAACAAACATCTCTAAGAGATGTAAAACAATATTCAAATACAGCACACCATTTAAGAAGATGAGACCCTAAACAACCTATTACTTGTCTGGTTTGTGATCCTCTCCCCAACAGGTCATTTAACTTCCAGTATTTGTCATTTCTGCCTGTGTTCTCCCCCTCTGCCTTTATCTTCTATGCAGCTTTCTTTCACTGTCCCCTTATTCTTCCCAGTTTCACTCCAACTTACTTTTACAAAAGAACAAACACAACCCCAAAAAACAAACAGAATTTGGTGGGAATTATAATCCCTTTTTCCTCCTCCCACAAATGTGCTAAGTGAGGCCAATTTAAGCAACTTCTCTTTCTCCCAGATACATGAAGTTTTTTACAGGCCCACTCTCGGTGTTGGGAGAATGAAGCACACGATTGCCTTCAAAGCCAACAAAGCCATATAAAAAATACTTTTGTCTGTCTGATTTCATTTCCCCTGCCCCATTTCTGCTTCCCCTTTGGATTCTTCATAAATCATCCATCACTACTACTCCTGAACACAGCTTATATTCAAAGCAAGTATTGCACAACATCTTGTACAAACATCAGACATTTTTTCTTACATTTTCAGTTCCCTTTGGGAGGAGATTTGCATTAAACATGCAATGCCATCAGTTAGAACCTCTGCATCTCTCCTCTACCCCGAATCAGTTAACTGTGCTATGCTCTAGTTTTAGGCTTGTAGTAAGTAATACAATGAGTAGAAAGACCACCAGAATCCCCTTTTCTACCAAATGCTTTTCTTTTGACTGCATCTTGCTACCACATCCTTCCCCCAACAACAGCATAGCTGAAGTGGGAGGTTACTTGTGCTAACAAAGGTGCAGGAATACCTTTTTTATTGTGTTGATACAGAATAATAAACTAGACCGAGCCAAGAACAGCAAGTCACTCACAAACTTCCATGTATCACTAGAAATATCGGCAAAGCTCCCGGAGGAAACAGCAGAGCTGCTGAGGGCTCAGCTTTGTAAACATCCTTCTTTTCTGGAACCACAGCAACGCCACCAACCCGGGGCGAGCGAAGCCCGTCCAAAGCCAACGAGGTGATGAACAAAAAGGAAACGTAAATGTGCTGCGTCTCTGCAGCGACCGCCAAGGTGCCCCCCACGCCGGGCACCTCCCGAGCTCCCCGCTCCGTGCCGGTGACAGCTCCCCGCCACCCGGGAGACTTCACCCCCGGGTCCAAAAAGCGCCTCCGGCACCCGCGGAGAGCGGGCAGCAGCTCCGGACGGCTCCGCGCCCCGAGCGGCGCCGCTCCAGCGCTCCAGACACGCAGTTCCCGGCTGGAAGCGCTTCCCGCAGGCAGCGCCGCCGCCGCCCGGCTCGGGGAGCCCGCAGAGCCGCGGGACGGGACGGGCCGTGCGGACAGCGCTGCCCCGGGCCCGGGCCC